>PVJS01017780.1:0-35722 GCA_004027185.1 Glis glis
AAAAAAAAAAAAAAAAAAAAAAAAAAAAACTTCTGTGCCATGCTACCAAATAGGAATACAATGCAATCATAATGGTGATTTTTAAATTTTCCAGTAGCCACAAAAACTAAAATGAAATAGGTAAAAATAATTTTAGTTTATTCAACCTATTATATTTAATACATTTTAATATGCAGTCAATAAAAAATAATAAGATATTTGGTGGTTTTTTCTTTTTTTTATCTGGGATGAGTGTTTGAAGTCCAGTGTGTACTTTTACACTTTTGGGGGGTATACTAGAGATTGTACTCAGGAACATTCTACCTCTGAGCTATACATAGCCCCAGTGCTTTTTGCTTTTTATTTTGAAACAGGGTTTCACTAGGTTGCTGAGGGCCTTGCTAAGCTGCTGAGAAAGGCCTCAAACTTGCAACCTCTGGTGTCAGCCTCCAAGTACTGAGATTACAGGCATGCGTCACTATGCCAGTGTATTTTACACTTCAAGCATGCAATTTGGACCAGCTGCATACCCAGCACTTAATAATGACCTGTCACTAATGTCCTTGTTGGACAGCACAAATTCTAGATGCTTACTCAGGGATTAGGGGATCATGTTTGAATCTATGAGGGTTGTTTGGCAAAAGACAAATGAGGAATTATCAGATGCTCCTCTGAGATCACCAGTTTATCCACTCTTTCACCTGTCAGCCTATCATCAACTGAATTTGGTCTGAAACTTTGATCAAGAAGGAAGACAAGATACAATAATATGGGGCCATTTGTAGGAACAGATGACTTAACATTTCTCTGGACTCTTTTGGTACAATTCATGCTTTTCTTAAGTTGTGACAACTTCTGATGCTAGTTCAAATCCTAAATTTATAGATTTGCCATTTTGTCTCTGAACACTTAAAATTGACTATTTTCTTGCAAGCTATTTCTTTTTCCTCTGTAAACCAGAGATTATCTCATGTAAGCAATTTTGTTCTATTCTTACAAAACAATCCTATCCCAATTAATTTCAACTAGTATTTTACTAGATGGTCTTTTTTTGTGCAATTTTACTTCACTGTCTCATAATTCTGTCAATTAAATCCAAGTTTTTAAAAAGGCAGGTTTTGTGTGGGCACGCTGTGTAGTATTATTTTCATAAGCTGTTAGAAAAGGAATTTAAAAAATTCTGTTCCTTATGTACTGTAACTGCACAGCTACTTGAATGTAGGCAGAAAAATGCACATAGACTATATCTATGTTAACCATAAATAGTTGGCTTAATCAATTCATAAGTTTTGTAAGAAGGACAATTGAGGTATGGGATTCAGGTCGACCTTAGTGGCTGCTTTTGAATCTTGTAACATCTTTTATAAAGTAGAATCTCTAGAGATTTTAATGTATCATCAGATATTTGAGTCCTGATTTCATTTATTTAAAAATATTTCTGAGTCCCACTTTTCCTTGGATATAAATAATATAACCATGCACAGAGTTGAGAGTAAGTGTTGGTACAAATCATTGCAAGTAGTCAAGACTAGCTCTGGATGTGCGTATAATTGCTACAAATGATGTAGACAGAATCAGTGTAATAGAAAACATTGTATATAAATGTATATATATTTAGGGACTATATACCACTATAGGAAATTAAACATATGTATGACATTTACTGTTTGGTATATTTGTTCTTTTTAAATTCCTATGATTTGGAGAATTCTTTTTTTTTAACTTTTATTGGTGTGTTGTGATTATGCATCACAGTGAGATTCAAAGTGGTACTTTCATACTTATAACAAGTAAAGAAGCTTTTAACAGTTAAATTGGTTGAGAAAAAAAAGAACCAAAGCTCAAATATGCCTTGTAGGGTACAACATCCCAGGTGTTTCAGCCAGATTCATTTTTCAAGAGTCTAGTATGAACCAACTGATCCACTTCTTGGACTCCGTTCCAATCAAGGGATCTATGGATTCTTTGGGAAATAGCCAAACGGTTTATATCTCAAATGATACCTTTGTTTCCTCCCTGACTCATGGGAGAGCAAGAGTACAATTAAATTGATCTTAAATCACATTTAGCATTACATATTGATTAGATACAAGTGCTCTGAAGCAAATGTCACATTGTTCAGCTCCAAAAAGCATCTGTATCGGATAACAGAAGCAATATGAGCTTTCATTTCTGTTAAGTAATTCAGTCGATGTTATAAGTCATGAGAGTGAGATACACGTGGCTAGTAAATGGCTCCCAAACCTTGTTATTGAAATGCAGTCTTCGATTCAGTTTATTAGCTTGTTCTTTATTCTCATTTATATTTTATTACCTTGGAATACAGTCATAGGATCCTGGAAATGGAGTTTTCTTTAAATAAATTGTTCATAAAGTTTTTAAAGTCTTTTGTTAAGTGATGTCTCAGAGCAGACACACTGTCGGCCAAACCAGTTTCTGAGATAACGGGGAAGACGGAGGATGTTCTGAGTTGGCTGTGATAGCATTGCTCTGTCTCTAACTGTATTTCTGTCTTCTTTGTTTCTGGAGAGCAAATTCCTGGTTGTGTTGGAGGGGTGGTTGAGGAATGGCTCAGAGGGGGAGAATTTGATATATAAAGCCTTGTATGATTAGAAAACTGCTTCTTAAAATAGTTGCCTTCCATTCCTGGTGACTGAGAGGGGAGACACCCATAGAGTGACCTGGCTGTCACCCCCGCCCCATGGGACTGCCACAGGCCGTACCTGTGTACATTAGATTCAGAAGTAGTATGATCATGAACTCAGGTTCGCAGCTCGTGCAGCCACTTGGAGAGAAGAATGATCCACCTGTTTTGCCAGTTCATCCATGGCATCTGTATCAGTTTCTGTCTCAATGTGTCCATTTGACATTCAGCACAATCAAAATCAGTTTCTTTCTGTAATGAAGCCATATGCTCAAATTGTAGCTGGCAGTTATAGCTCTGTGGTGGAGCACTGGCCTAGCATGCACCAGGCTCTGGGTTTGATCCCCAGCCCTGCAAAAACAACAACAAACCTAGCCAAATGAATTTCCCTCCATTGCAGATATTGTACTCTAACCCATCTCCTATAACGAGGCCCCAGGACTCAGTTATTTGGGGATGTTGAAGAGGTATCATGGTTTGGCATTTAGGGGGAGGGAATGGGAATGAGAATTGGGGGAGGCCTAATTGACTGACATGTGTATGTAAACTTCTATCACCCTGAAACCCATCAAGGTATATGATTACAATGTATCCATAACAAATAAATAAAAAAAGGTACAGCTATGGCAGCTGTGCTGTCAGGGTATAAGTTCTAGCTGTACCATTTAGTACTTTTGAAATTGTAGGAGATCTTCTTAACCTCTCTGGTTGTCTTGTCATCTCTAAAACGAGGTTAATAGCAGGAAATACCTCTTAGGGTAGCTGTGCATGTAAAATGCTAAGGAATGGCACCTAGCATGTTACTGGCATTTAATAAGCATTAAGAAGAAAAACCAGTCTGTTGGTATTTGTTCTACTTTGCATCTCTCTTGTTGGACCGCCCCCCCCCCTTTTTTTGTGCTGGGAATTGAACCCAGGGGCATTCTATCTCCGAGCTTATATCTCTCAGCCCTATTTTATTTTTTATTTTGAAATAGGGTCTCACTAAGTTGTGGAGGACCTCATTAAGTTGCTGAAGCTGGCCTTGAACCTACGATCCTCCTGTCTCAGCTTTCCAAGTACTGGGATTACAGGTGTGTGCCACCATACCCAGCTACCATCCCTCATTTTCTTGTACATAGAGCCAGTGAAGAGGGGCAGGTGCATGTGGCCAGCTGTGTTAAAATGTGAGAATTGTGAGCATCAGATCTTAGGGCTTGCTTACTCAAAGAGTCAGGGGGTATATTTCTACATTAAGTAATCATTACAGGTACTCAGGGAAGCTGCCTTTGCTGAGCACAGTGACTGTACTTAGGCCTGCCAATACCCAGTGGGTGACTGAAAGCAAGATAAAGCTGGTCATCTCCACCTTCATTTTGTGGGTCTCCTTTATTACTTCAAACTGTGGGTCAGGTCTCTGCTCAGCTCTAAAAGTACACGTGTTAATCACTGAAAGAGTATAAATCTAAAAACTGGTAATACAAGTTTTATTAGCCCTAAGTTTACCTAGTCTATCTCATCCTCTTTCAAGACCAAGCAAGATTTGCAGCATCCTGTTTCAGACCTAAGAGTCATTGCAGCACACAGCAGAGCCTTACAGGCAAATCACCTCATGACATGACTGCCCCCCTAAACAAGAGCGATCATCTCATGGGAACTGAATTGCCCCCTTCCAGGATCATGAGTCTGATGGATAAACATCCTGAGCAGCAAGTAAAAATTGCCCCCTCAAGTGATAAGGACTTCTCCAGAGCCACCTTGCAGAACCAGAAGTGAAAGAATGATCGCCAGACCAGTTTGACCAAGACTGCTTAATTACTCACACACTCCGCCTGCCCCAGCTCTTCCTCTAAGCTCCCAGCTCATTTCAGCACCCCGCGAGAAAAGGCTGAGATGCTGTACCTCACTTTCCTATTGATTATGGTTCTTTTCTTGACTTTCATATTACCTTTTCTGTTTGGTTTTGTGGCAAGTAGTTGGACCTGGGTTGTTGGGACTCCTGGAGTCAGGCCTCTGGCCAAGGAGGTAAGAGAATAGGAGTGAAAAAAATCTACTGAGACCCACCATCCCAGGGCAGGCATGTGGTTAGAGGTTGGAGATCGCCTTTGGTTTGATTCTTTATCATCTAAAAGATGAATATCCATAGTCCCTGCCCCCATGCCTAGGCACTTAGCAGTCTAGTGGGGAAGGAAGATAGGAAAATATGCAGCTAAAGGATAATGTGTGAAATACCAAGCAACGTGGAACTTGGTGTTTAGGAATTCATGGCAGGGAAGGGTGGGTACCTGTGTCTACCCTTGGAAAGAATGGGAGGGAAATCAGGACCTTGCAGAGATGCAAGAGAAGCAGGAGCCAGCTAAGCTGATGCCACAGTGAGGAGGGCCTTCGCAGAGGGAATGGACAGCTGCGCTAAGGCCTGGAAGTAGCAGCACTTCATCCCCTCCAGTGTGTCCCCAGCGCAATGCTGGTGAGGGACGGAGCGGCGGTGAGCTGGACTGCAGATTGCACGGGCACACTTGTCATTCTGATACTTGGCAGGCTGAGATGGGAGGATTGCTGGTTTGAAGACAGCCTCAGCAAGACCTCCAGTAACTTAGTGAGACCCTGTTTCAAAATAAAAAATAAAAAGGGTTGGGTATGTAGCTCAAAGGTAGATCCACACTGAGATGTCTAGAGGATCCTGTTGGCAGTAAGAAGCCTTGGGAGAGTTTTGAACAAGGAGCAGTCGTGGTCATATCTTTATCTTAGAAACAGGTCTGTCTCCATTTCAGAAAACCAAGGCATGTGAACAAGCCTGGGGATGGAGCCTCTGCTTTAAAACACAGCACTGTCTTCTCTTTTCCAAGGCGCCCTGGACTCTGATGTTCCTTTAACTTATAACCATATATAGTCTGCTCCTGGCATTAGGTGGCAAGATGTAATTGTAACAGGTGTAAATAAGATTTTGCATTCTGGCTCTGAGGACAACCAAACTGAGATTGATGCATTTCTAATCTCCTGCTTCTGTAAAGAACACATTCTGTTCTATAAATGACCTCATACATGCATCTTTTAGGCACTGGTCCAGTTATTTCCTTAGGATAAATTCCTAGCAGTAGGGTTGGTGTTTTAGGGCTTTTGATATATATGGTCCCAGAACAATCTGGATGCCTGTAATCATGGTAGATAAACAGATATTTTCATGGCAGCACTGGAAAGGTACACAGAGAATCGAAGTATGCAGTGAGCAGTCCTGCCTGGCTAGGCACACATGTCTCATTTTCCTCTTTGGACTTTATACCACTGGTGTGCTCCACCATTTGCAGGAAGACTCTACTGGATGAGTACCTAAGACTGAAGGGTGTTTGTAATGCCAAGTGCTTGACTATATCAGCGAATGATGAGCGGCCCTAGGGAGACATCACCACCCACTTGAGAGAGATCCATGAAGGGTTTATGACCCATTTGAATCTTGATGGAGCATCGCTGTCTTGACCCTCGGGGAACCAGTTGTCTGGAATACTTGCTGTGTCAGTCTGAGCGATGTGCTTAGAATCTCTGGGAAACCTGAGAGCTCAGTTGCTTGTAAAACACAGAGTGAATTACCAAGAAGACCTAGAGACTGGAATTATTTCATTGCTATCTTCCATGGCCACATTTGCTAAATATATTGATGGGGCCAACAGAACCAATAACCAGTGTATTAGTGTATCATATTCAGCTGTAAGTTATCATTTGAAAATATGAGACAATGCATTTTAAATTTGGACCCCAAAGAGCATGATTTTGTAAGTCTTTTTCATTTGTACTTTGCTAATAGAAGTTGCATTTATTTATCATATATGTTGCAAATATTTTGTAAAGTGCTATCAAAATATGAACACATATTTTATTACTTGCTAGTAGTTTTAAAACGTGGATCTGTCTAGTCCTTTGAGTTATTTAAACCATGTGTGTGTAGGGGGGAGGTGAGTAAGGAGTGTCATACAAGGTGGTATATAGTCTGGACAGATGAAAGAGAAGGGAGCAAGGACTGTCCACCTGCATCTTATGGCCCCTCTTTGCTTGGAGACACTCTTAAGGAAAGGCATGCATGCAGATGGAGTAGCTGCGGAGCATCAAGATTTTGTGCTTTCTGCTACTAGCTACTCCCTGTCCAGCATCCTGCGTCCAAACCCAATTTCCACGTTTCACATTCTTCCACAGTGAGAAAGAGAGGTCTGTGTCCCCAAGCTAGTCTCAGGACTAGAGTTAAGATAGAGCACTATTATGAGTAGGAGCCACGTTGTTCCATGGTCGATATTTGCTATTTGCTTTTCTCTTTGCTAATAAAGAAGTCTTGTTAGAATTCCCTAGCGGTGGTGGCGCCTGTGTAAGGCTTTTGGTGAGGAACAAGGTGTTTTCTGCACATAGGGAGACTGCTGTTGGCAGTTTTTAAAAGTGAAATGCTGGAATCCTCAGCAAGAGAACAATGCTCCCCCCCACACACACACTCATTATTAAGACAGCTAGCTAAACTAAACTAAAAAAAATAGGAAAACTCCTGTGTAAGTAGGTGTGGGGAAACATCAGTACTGCTCATTGGACAGTCTATTCTCATTTGAAAAGAACAACTATTTGTCATGGTTGTCATCCTTGGGCTGGCAGTTACCTAATCAAATGCACATGAAATTCAGAAGACTTTACTAAGAGACAGTAATGTTCCTGGGTTGTTTTTAAAGTTGCTGGGATGAAAGAATTATGTGGAGCAGATAATGGATGGATTCTTCCATTGCACATTGAGGCCCTGAATTGACTAATCAGGTGATGGCTATTCATCAATGTGTTACCTTATAATTTGAAATTAAAAGCACCACTTTCATTTATTGCTGACTCTAGGGGTAATGCTGGTTCCATTTTTGGAAGACTGTAACCTGGGTAGGGAAGCTGCCCCTGGATAAGACTGTGGCATAAATCAGAACAAAGTTTGCCTTGGGATAGATCATTGTGCACAGAAGGGACACCACCTGATTAGTGGTGGTTTTTCATAGAATCTTCAATGTAAGCTCTACTTGAAGTTTGCATATTTGTACTAAGTAGCTAGAATAGTTTTCTCCTTATATTAATTGATCAATGTTTTTAAAAATTTTTAAATATACTTTGAATGGTTCATTGTAATCACACATCATAATGAGGTTCAGAGTGATAGGAACATACATACTCACAGCACTTGGTGAACTTTTCCCCAGATCCCACCTCACTCCCCTTCCCGTGCCTGATATTGAAATTGGCATTGATGATTTCATATATATACACAGCATTGTTTGAAGTGTTTCCTTCATCAAGTCTCTCCCTGTCTCAGTCAACTTTCCCACAGCTCTATCCCAGTAACCCTGGCCACACAGCTGACAGGAAGGAAGATACTTGCTCACAGTTTCCTTGGAGATTGGAGTTCAGTCCATGTGAGGCCAGAGACCCTGGATCTCAGGGCATGGCAGCAGGAAGCAGTGGAGAGAGGGAGAACACAAGCCTTCACTCTCACACCAGAAGGAGGAGAGCAAGCAAAGGGGTCAGTAACCATATATTATCCCCAAGTCCACATCCCAAGGGACCCACCTTCTCCACACATACCCTGTGGGCCCAGGCCACCACTCGGATAAATCCATTATGAGATTACAACCCTCATTACTCAATCACATCAACTCTTAACACCAATTTATGAGCTCTTCAGGGGGCATTCTATATCTAACTATAACACCCCCACCTCTCTGCCCTATACCCCTGCATCGTTCCCCTAGGGCTTCTCCTCCTCTATCTTGTTTCCCAATTTCTCTCTAGCTTCCTCATATGAGAGAATATATTAGGACCCTTCACTGTCTGTGACTCATTGATCTCAGCATAATATTCTCTAGTTCCATCCATTTTCCAGCAAATGGCATAATTTTATTCTTCTTTATGGCTGAGTAAAGTTCCAGTGGGTGTATATGCCACATTTTCTTTATTCATCTGTTGTTGGACATCTAGGCTGGCTCCATATTGGGCTCTTGTGAATTGATGTTTTGATGGCTGTCTAGCACTCTTGCCTGCATCTGTCTCTGCCCTCCGGCCTTACTCTTTGTCTAGTTTCTGTTTCTTTCTGCCCTGTAGACTGCATTGCCCACACTCCCTTATAGCTGGATTAGATGTGGTATTGATTCATGTGGCAACTAGGCAAGAAACCCAAGACTTGGAGCAGGAAGGAGTTGGGGTTCCCTTTCTCGCTTTTCTCTGATGGGGCAAGCACCAGCTGCCTGGCATCCTAGTGCCTTGTTCATCTCCAGCCCTTGCTACACTCTCAGATCACTGTAGCATCCCCTGACTGTGGAGGCCTAGGGCTACTGTGGCTTCCTGCTGCTGCTCCCCTCTGAGAGTTCCCATCTCCCATGATTCTTTCCCCTGCCTGCCCCTCTGTAGACATTCCTTTGTTACACTTGCCGCATTTGAACTGTCAGTTGGATGTACTTTCCTCTGGGTCCTTCATACAGCAGCGAGGGTCATTCGGTCAGGAGTAGGAGCTAATCTCAGATTTGGGTATGCTTCAACATTCAATATCCTTGAGCTCTAACCCTCAAGTCCTAAAAGTGAGGCCTAAGAATCTTCATTTTAAAGATGTTTTCAGGTGATTCTTGTATTTCAAGGAGCTCTGGCCTCTGCAGGAACCCTACTGAGTTCTTTGAGCACCTTTACATCTGTATGAATATATTCCCAATTGAAGCAGAATCAAATTGCTTTTTTGGTATGGTTCTGGTTTCTCCATAGCTACAAGTTAGATGCAAATGGATGTGCCAATTTGAAAAGAAATTAGACCAATGGCCCACCCTCATGAAGACTGTCCCCAATCACTCTGGACAACTGCATGCTTTCCTCACCCACTCTTATTTAATATCATTTAATACCTACTGCCTTCAAACAATTGGCAGTAGTTGTCTTTTGCAAGAATCTGCTTTTCCAGAGTGGTAAATAGGAGTACTGGCTGGTTCAGGGATTCACAATATGAAATATTTAGCCAGTACCTATCAGAGGCAAAGATATCATCTAGATCAGGGTTGGCAATTCTAGCCACATCTAGCCTTCTGGCTATGTTTGTAAATAAAGTTTTGGGGCAACATAGCCCTGACCATTCATTTCTATATTGTCCATGGCTATTCTTGCCCTCCCATGTCAGGGTTAAGTAGTTGCAACAGAGATTGTAGAGTGTGCAAAGCCTAAAATAAGTACAGTGTTACACCTTACCCAAAGGTGGCAGACCCCTGGAGTAGGTCCTGGAAATATATTGGTAAATAATGTGGGCATCATCCATCATCTCCTGCTGGGGCACAGCAGTCAACAACATGATCCCAAACCCATAACTTTAGGGAGCACATCTCCTTGTAGAGAATAAAGAAGGCAATAAAGATAAAGATTAGATGTAAAATATATGCTGGATTTTAGAGTGGTGAGCTCTAAGGAGAGAAAAAATGAATGAGGGAAGGAACATAGGAAGTAATGCAAGCAGAGGGTGCTTTGATATTTGTGGGATGTCTGGGGAAGATCTCCATGAGGAGGAGACCTTTAGTCTCATTGTCCCAGTAGTGTTGATTTCTTGTTTTCTACCTCATGTCTCTTGTCATTTACTTAATTAACATTGCCAGATTCTATGAATTTAAATCTGGAAAGTCTATATTATTTTTCTATTATTGGGGTCCTCCAGTAATAGAAAACTGAGAGAAAACACAGCCTTGCAAAATTCTTCCTTCAAGGAAGCAATTTTTACATTTCTTTTCTTCAATCAAGGGGAGACATGGGTCACAGCATAGGGATATGTTCTATTCCAGCTATGCCAGTGGCCATTGCTACTGATCACTCTGGGTAGATGCAGAGAATTCTGTTGAGAGAGATTGTCCATCTTTTAAGTACATAGTAATTACCATCTACTGTGATAACATTAGGGAGTGTATTGTGAGTATGGTTTGGACCTTGATGAATATATTGCTAGCTCACGGTCAAGTTCTTATCTGTTTTGTGTTAAGTGATGGGAAGTGCCCTCCCTAGATAATATTTGCATGTCATTGCCTATTGATTGCAAAATATAAGTGGAGCCCTGCCATCACATGGCTGCTGATTCCATACACTTGGAAATATTTCAAGAACAATTATGCAGTCCAGTCTGTAAGTACATTCAACAAAAGCATAGCATGACCTCATTACTCAGTAAGGACACTCTTCCTCCTGGTTCCTACCACTGCAGTAAGTTCCCTGCTAGCAGAGCAAAGGACACTGATTCAATCTTCTTCTCAACTGCCCATTGTAGTTTGAGTCAGTATTATTAATTGTCCTTTTGCTTACACTTAAAGTTTTTTATTTTTACTATTGGAAATTTAGCTTCATATCTATATTATAATGTCATTCACCAAAACCTCTATTGGATTCAAAATTAAAAATTCATTTTAGCAACAGCATAAATTTAGAGAGGTAAGAGTTAAAAAAAAATCCCACCTCTCAAGGCATTTCTATATCATCTATTATTGCTCTGTGGCTCTCATTAATTAGATTTCAGAAAACAAATTTAAAGCAAAACATTTTGGTGAAGAGAAAATGTATTTAAGACATTTCAAGTCTTAGATTGTGGTTACAGAAGTGTAAGGAAACTATTTTAAATATATCAAATTATGTCTAATGTGTATCTACTGCATATTATTTAATTTATCAAAAGTTTTAGTAGCAATCTAAACTCAGTATGAGGCTTAAGGGGTTTAATAATAATAATTTAATTTGGGATCTTCTTTGCCTTCTAAAAATCCTCTGGCCACTTAGCAGAAAGCAATAAAATATAATTGTAAAATATGTAGCATGCCTTTACATTTCTGCATTCTCAGGGTGTGTTTTTCTTCCTTTAATCATCTGTAAAATAATTCATAAATAAAATGAAAAAAACAATTTGCTATTTCATTTTTTTTTGCTTTGAAGTGTTGTTCTATACTTTGGTAAAAACTAATAATGTAAATTAGACATATTAACATAGTGGGAATAATCCAGTCAATATGGTATGACCTTTGGAGTCAATCTGTAAGTACCTTGAATGTATGGTCATCAAATTACTTCACTGATGAAACATAGTCAAGAAAAAGGGAAAAACCTTACTTTCCAGAAGATTTCAATCAGTTGAAGGTACTGAAATAGGACTGTGTTTACTAAATAAAGAGTAAATAAAGAGTCATAGTGGCACATGCCTGTAATCCCAGTACTTGGGAGGCTTAGACAGGAGGATCATAGGTTCATGGGCAGCCTCAGCAACTTAGCGAGACCCTGTTTCAATAAAAACATAAAGTAAAATAGTTCTGGATATTAACTCAGAGGTAGAACACCCCTGGGTTCAATCCCAGTACCACAAAAATGAACAAAAAACTCCCACAACACTGCACCAGGATATCCTCAGCCACGTAAAATAAGGAGAGTTAAAAGTGATTATCTTAAAGGAAGCAAAATGCTAAGAAAGAAAATAATAACCTCCAGGGATCAAGTCAGCCCTGTGGTGGATGTGTTTGCTCTTTTTCTGCCATTTCTTTTTCTTGAACTGTGCTTTGCAGAACCCCTTCAGAAGGGTCTGAGCACACTCGGGCTCCTCAATACCCCTTTCCACCAGAGCAGCTGGTCAGTAGCGTCATAGAGTGGCTTGGGTTCTCCAGAGGCAGCCTGGCCGTCATTAAGAGCGGCCACTCTGGGGTCCCACTGCCAGGGACCAAATCCTGGGTTGTCCTTGATTAGCAGGGAAATGGGCAAATCGCTTAACCTCTCTGAGGCTCACAAGTTTGTTTTGAGGAGTAAATGAGTAATGGTTTTAAATACTGAGTTTAGTTGTATTTGAATGCCTGGCATATCTTAATACAACTGGCTCTTTATTATGGACAGTCCCCACCCCCCTTACTGCTGCCATTGCTGGTAAGATTTCATTTGAGAAGGATCAAAAACAGTTCCCTGAACTGGTATTTCTGGTAAGCTTTGGAAGTTATTTCCTTTTGCTTCTTTGGGCATTTAGTATGAGCTGGGGGGTGGGGGGAATGTTGGAGTTTTACCACCTTTCTTGCTAATCTTCCTTACAGCAGAGAGCACACCTGCCCCAGGCTCAGAGCCTCAGGCAGGGATACATACCTTCCAGCAAGAATTTAACATCCCTTTTGTTTCAAGGTTAACAGGGTTAACTCTCTGTAGTGAGCAGTTCTGGGTCTGTAGCATGGTAGAGATAGAATGCTTCCATTTAAATCAAAGTAATTTGAGGACAAACTGAGCTGATGTAAAGAAAAAAAAACCTGCAAGTGATGAATGGGAGTCACAGGGATGTAACCAAACCCTGAAGATGACCTGTTGGGAGCTGCTTCCCTGTGGAGTCAGCAGACCTCAGTGTGTTCCTGCCTTGCCCTAGCCTGCAGCTTGACATGGGACAGGTCACATGATCTCTTTGAGCCTCATTTTTCATGTTTCGTTGGGACACTGGCTCCTTGGGGTCTTTCTAAGGCTACATGTGAAAGGGTCCTACCCTCAGGAAGTGCTCAAGATTGCCCAAATTCTCATTCTCTCACTACCCATGTGATTGGTAAAGTGAAAATGATGGGAAAGTTTAGTCTAACAGCTAGATGCTTGATATTACGTAGCTAGAGTCATTGAATGTAAATCTCCCCCACCATTGGTACCTGAGATTGAACCTACGGGTGATCTACCAGTGAGCTATATTCCCAGCCCTTTTAATTTTTTGTTGTGAGACAGGGTTTCACTAAATTGCCCAGGCTGGCCTCGAACATGTGATCCTCCTGCCTCAGCCTCTAGAGTAGCTGGGATTATAGGCATGCGTCACCACACCTGGCTTTGAATGTATATTTCATGAATCTAATGTTTTAGATAGCCAGTGTCAATCTGAGGTTTTAGATTGCCAGTGGCATCTTGAGGTGACTTGAAACTGTAGTATGAGGAGACAGGGAGGTGTAGCAGCTTGATTTTAGGATATTTGTGTTTCTGTAGGATTTGGGGGATGGAGGGCTGGTGGTATGAGAAGGGACAAGAGAATATTCTGCTTCCATTAAAAAAATTGGATTCAGGCCTAAATT
Source organism: Glis glis (assembly GCA_004027185.1). Taxonomy (NCBI): domain Eukaryota; kingdom Metazoa; phylum Chordata; class Mammalia; order Rodentia; family Gliridae; genus Glis; species Glis glis. The sequence goes on from PVJS01017780.1 coordinate 13,678, forward strand.
TTGAATCTTAAATTTCATATAACATTGTTGCCAGCCTTTCAAAAAGCCTTTATGCTCCCTGCTCTTTTTCAATATTTAACGTGTGTATGGAACATTCCGTTTAAGCATTGTATTCTTTTCATAATTTGGAAGCTCTGAATTTAGGATCTTTTTCCCCTCATTATCCTCTGTAGCTGTTGTAGTTCCTGTTTTTGTAATGTGATCATCAAGGAGACAAAAATAGCACTTCCTCTTCTGCTTCTTCAGCTATCATGACAATATCTGGGCTTGTGCCACTGTGGCTGCCCTCGCCATCCTGTAATTCTGTTTCTTCATCTTTGCCCAGTTTAACAGTGCAGGTGCCAGCCTGCAAGGTAGAAGACTAGAGAGTGGTTGGGTTGGGGGTACTGGGAGTAACGCTTCACATCAGGAGTTGTAGGAGCTAAATTTTTGTCTACTGCTCTTGTTTACTAGCTGGGTGATCTTAGAAACATCAATATATTTCTTCTTAGACTTATTGTGAATTAAATTAAAAAAATGAATAATGCAATGCTTGAGTTACCTCCAAGGCCAAGGACTTGGTGATTTCTTTGTGCCTATTGGTCCAAACCTTAACCAGATATAGTAACCAGTCTTTCCCCATGGCACATGCGAAGCTAATGGGATGCTCATGTGGTGACATGTGTGAACGTACCTTCACATAGTAAGCATGTCACATATTACAGGTATTTGTGATGATACTACTATGATGTACTGTTATTGAAAAACAGAAGATTCAGTCCAAATATACTCCAGGATCTCTTGAAATACAGAGACCAAGAGTGCTAGACATTGAGTGAGCATCATAATTACCTAAAGAAGCATAATTAAAATAAGCCTACAGTATTCATGTGGGCTACGCCTGGACCAGTATGTTTCTAAAAATTTCCCTGGGAAATTCTGATGTGGAATCTGATTTGAGAAGCACTGATGGATACTGGATAGACTTAATGTTTGTGTCCTTCCAAAATTCACATTGGGACCTAATAACTAGTATGAGAGTAGTAAGAGGTGGGGCTTCTTGGGAAGTGATTTAGTCATGAGTGTTCTGCTGTCATGAATAGCATCAGTGCTATTAGAGTCTTTAGGGAGCTGCCTCGCCCATATACCAAGATGGCACCATCTTAAAGCAAAGAGCATACCCTTACCAGACATTAAATCTGCTGAAGCCTGGATGTTAGATTTCCTGGCCTCAATATCTACAAGAAATAAATGTCTGTTATTTGTGTATTACCCAGTCTAAGATATTTTGTTAAAGCATTCTGAGGCATCCAAGAGAGAAATCTTTTTTTTTTTGTTGTTGTTTTGAAGGAAGTCCTTGGGTTCTAGAAGTTCCCCTACAGGCTTTAGAATTCTTCTGCCATGTCTTAGTTCTGTGATCATAAGCAAGATTTTACATTTCTCAACATTTGATTCCTCATCTCTAAAGTAGGATAACCCTTCAGGTTGTTATGAGACTTACATGAGATATTGGCTGTCCATTCTTATCTCGGTAGGTAACACATAGTAAAGGTAATTGTAACTATGACTTTGGATTGAGGAAGGTCTGAGTCTACAGAAAAGAGAGAACCAAACCTGTTTTGGGTAGCCCTGATCACACAGATAACAAGTTCAAAGACCTTCCATTATTTTGCTCATTCTCCCTAAATCGTATAGTTCTGTCTTTATTCTGGCCATATCATTAGATTTAGGGTATAATTGAACATGTTTTATTTAATAAATTAGTTAAATGGTGATCATTATGATTTGGGTTTCAATTGAGTCCTTGAGGCAATATTTGCTGATATAAAAATATTAGGTAATTTTAAGGAATTATCAGAAAGATTAAAATATTAATATGTTCCCCTATTTTAAATTTATGTCTCCCTCATTATAATTAGCTGTCTCTCCTTTTAAATTACTTGTAATTTTAAATAAATGATAGCATAAGTTTCATAGAAATCTTTTTTTTAACTTGATTGGATATTTTTATGTCAGTAACTTTATCATTCTTTTAAGATGTGTGTGGATGTCTGAAATTGATACTGGGAAGATAATTATCCACCAATTTAAATAGAACATTCAGAGCATATAGTCTTTCTTCCATTATAGTGATTGGAAAAGGATTAATATTTGAATTTAAACCAGAGTAAAAGGCATTATATTTAGTGCTACACCTGTGAAAATGCTTCTTAATTAGCAATAATTAATAAGGTAATTAAAATCTTAACGTTTTTGCTCTGAAGTGAGGGAAGTATTTTTGTCACTTCTTGTTGCTTCGTTGCTTCTTTGGGGTTTACTTTTTTTTTTTTTTTGGTACTGGGGATGAAACCTAGGGTCATTCTACCATGAACTACATCCCAGCCCCATTTTATTTTTTATTTTGAAACAGGGTCTAGGTTACTAAGGTCTTGCTAAGTTGCTGATACTGCAACTTAGTCTGCAATCCTCCTGTCTCAGCCTTCTGAGTAGTAGGATTACAGGCGTGAACCACCATATCTAGTTAAGGTTTATTTTTTGACACTTAAATCTGATTTTGAGGTTTTGGTCTGAAAATATTTCCCTATCTTCCACCTTGTCATATTAAAATTGTTATCATCCTGTCTCATCATTCACCCCCCTTTTTTTTTTTTGCGGTACCGGGGATTGAACCCAGGGGCGTTCTACCTCCGCGCTACACCCCCGGCCCTATTTTTTATACTTTTATTTTGAAACCGGGTCTCACGAAGTTGCAGAGGGCCTCACTAGGTAGAGAGAGAGGGGGAGAGCGAGAGAGAGAGAGAGCGAGCGAGCGAGCTGAGGCTGGCCACGAACCTGGATCCTCCGGTCTCCGCCTCCCAAAGTACTGGGATTACAAGTGTGCGCCACCACGCCTGGCTCCTTTTTTTCTTTCAATGAGCATGTTTTCTTCTAAATTATATACAAAAATAAATAAAATTAAAGTGGAAGCTTAACATTGCCATTTTCCCCTCTATATATAAACAGCATGAAAGTGTGAAAAATGCTTGGACAGATTTCTCTGAATTTAAAAAGCTTAAGTGGTTTAAATTAAATTATGGGCTGGGTGGTACATACAAAAATTTACTTTAGAGAGAACTTGGATGCGAGAAATTCAGATATAAATTGCATCCTGTGGAGTATTTTAAACTGAGATACCAAAAGAACTCCCAAGTGGTTTTGAGAGAGATGCTATCATGTGCCCTCTTTATAGATTACCTAAAGTCATTTCCCAATTTTTTCTTCCAAATAGAATCGTGTTTTGTAGAGGCATCTACCCACCCCTCTCCCATGTGATTAAAAAAATACAGTTCCTCTCCCAGAGGGGTCCATGGTGGCATGGAAGACTGAAAGCCAGCAACTGTAAACAAGTTATGGGAAATACTGTGCAATCTCTCCTAGAAAGGTACAGCCTCCCACAATATCTCTGGAAACTCCCACCATGAGCCTTTGATTCACGTGGCCGCATTGTGTCCATTGTTTGAGTTGGACCATTTGCTGTCCTTGCCATGTGCTTTCATGAGCTCACAAGGCAAACCCTGTGTTTTCCGGTAAATGTAGTTCTCTACGTTCCAGAAAATCAGATGCATTTCTCTGGTACCACCTTGACTCTGAGCACTGTCTCTGCCCTTTTACTGGCAGCCAGTTATCCCAATCTATACAACACTCCATCATCTTCTCTTCTCAGTGTTTGTTGTTTTTTCTTCCCCCCTAAGAAACATCACCTTGTCAGAATGTATACTCAGTTTCAGCAAAAATCGATTTTACATATTGATCGGAACTTGTCAGCATCCTTTGAAGGTTTGTTCTGCCATATTAGCTGGGATACCCTGACCAACCCCAGTGAAGGTGGAGGGTGTGTGGGTGGTTGAATAAGTAAATGAGCAAATGAATCAATTGTTTTTTGAAAAGAAAAAGAGATTGAGGTAAGATGAAGAGTGGCTGCCAAATATGTCCATATCCTAATTCCTGAAAACTATGAATGTCGCCCCATGTGGCAAACAGATTTTGCAAAAGTGATTAAGGATTCTGAGTCTGTATTAACCAGATTATCCTGAATTTCATGGGCAGGCTCAGTGTAATCACCAGGGTGTTTGTAAGAATGGACATGAGTCCTCAGAGTCAGCGTGTGTGCCATGAGACAACAGAAGCAGAGATTGGAGTAAGGAGCTTTGGAGATGGAGAAGGGGCCATAAACCAAGGAATACAGGCAGCCCCTAGAAGCTGAAAATGACACAGAAATGGATTCTCACCTTAGAGCTTCCTGAAGGACCCAGCCTGACCCACAGCTTGACTTAAGCTCAGTGAAACTGGCTTTGGACTTCTGACCTTCAAAACTATAAGATACTGAATTTGTGTTAGGTCACTACATCTTTGATAACCGTTACTGCAGGAATAGGAAACTAACAGATTCGGGGTTTCTGGGATTTAACCCAGGGGCATTGGAATTCAGAGATTCTGAGATTTAACCTAGGAGCATTCTACCAAGCTACACCCCAGCCCTTTTTTATTTTTTTATTTTAAAACAGTGTCTTGCTAACTTTCTGAGGGTCTTGTTAAGTTGCTGAAAATGGCCTTGAACCTGTAATTCTCTTGTCTCATCCTCCCAAGAACCTGGGTTATAGGCATTCACCACCACACCTGTGTTATTGTGATTTTTTTTAAATCAAACTTAACTTTAATCAAACTTCTGGACTTACTAATTCCAGAGAAGTTCTTCCCTGCTTATTATTTCATTGTGCCATGTCTCAAGCTTTGCTTAGGTTCCCAGATGGAATCTTGGACATATTACTCCCCGTACTAGTGTTTTATAGTTCCTGTGAAGCTTTGACAGTCTCTCCTAGTTATCAGTGGTCACATTGCACACTGATTTGTTAATGGAGAAAACTATCATGTTGCTATTTTCATTAGCATGTTTGTGAGATTTTGCCTAACACAAACTCCACGTTTGCAATTTTGCAACAGGTAACTACTGCAATAGTCTATGAGATCTGGGGCAAATAGTAAGCAGTAGAGAAATCTAAGGAGCAACAGAGGAATTCTAACAACTGTCTGGTAAAGGGACTGCTTCCTTTGACGTTTGCTTCTTTGCTCGTTTATCAGTTACAAAGATTACAAGTGTCAGTCCCAGGATGAATGGAGTTCTCAGGAGAGTTTAGTTATGACCACAAGTGTGATAGGGATTGATTTTCAAAAGTCCTTAATTAGATTTTTTTTGTGGGTCTTCATACGTACCTATAAGGGGGGGAGGAATGTAAATTGGTACAAGTATTTGATTTTTTAAAAAATATAATGTTGAGTAAGAAATTGAATCTAAAAATGTAAGCCTATATATTATCCACTTAAAATTGACACATTGCTGAGACAACAATGTAGTTGGTCCTGAATTTATTACTATTAGATTTCTATACAGCTGTGGTTTATAAATTTTATTATGAATAGGAATCATTTGGAGTTGCTTAATAAAATATTTGTTCTTGATCTCTTACCCCAGAGATTTTGTTTTAATCACTTAAGAAAGTGGCCTGGGCCAGGCACAGTGGTGCATTCCTATAATCTCAGAGACTCTAGAGGCTGAGGCAGGAGGATTGCAAGTTCCTGACCAGCCTGGGCAACTTAGGACGACAATGTCTCAAAATAAAATAGATGGTCTGGGGATGTAGCTCAGTGGTAGAGTGCCCCTGGGTTCAATCCCTAGTACCATGCAGAAAGGAAAGAAGGAAGGAAGGAAAGGAGGGAGGGAGGGAGGAAGAAAGAGTGAGCCTCAGAATTTCTCTATTGAGCAAGCTCTGTAGAAAATTAAAAGTCTTTAAGCCAAACTTCAAGAAACATCACCATATATAATCCATCCTTATTCAAAATATTGAGTGTGTGCTATGAAATTATTTTAAGAAGTTCCTTAAAGCCTTTTCAAGCCTTTTTAAGAAAATGGTTGTTGGTAGCATGGTTTGCCTTATGTAAAATGTGCTGTGCTGATTTACAAAACACTTGAAAAGGGCTTAATCTGTTTTGAGTAAGCCTATGACAATTGTGAGGTTCTGGATCTCACTCAAATTTGTAGCAGTGCAAACGGCATCCTTTAAAAGTGGCTGTAATGCATTTAGCTCAATGACAAGGAAGCTGGCAGATATTTCCATAAGACGTACCTACTGAGAGAATGTGCATGCTGCCTGTGGCTTGATCTGCATACATTTAGGAATTAGCAGTTTGTATTTTTGCTTATTCACTTGTCCTAAGTGCTTAATGAATAGGCTGTAAGGCTTAATTTTCAACCAATCCCAAGTTTATTACCAAAGTTTATCAAGCAATAAACACACTATTGCACTTAGACTGTCATGTTTTTATAAAGCAGTTTATAAAAGGTGACATCTGGCAAAGAGGCAGATCTATAAAAATCATGCTGGTGGATGTAGTGTCATTTTTTCTGCCATACACCCAGAAAGAGTAATATTATTTTGACACACACATACATCCCCACTGTCAAGTTCCTATTTTTATAGTTAGCTTACTGCACATATCCTTAAGCTATACAAAACCTTTGGGCTAATGCAGAAAGTGACATTTCTGCATATTTATTACAATGCTATTTTAGAGGTTGACTTTGCCTGATAGGATATTTTCCAAGAACAATGTCATGTTCATGACAGTAGACATTGTTGAGAACAATAATGCCATGAGGTTCGTCAGAGAAGGTCAGTATGGAAGGACAAATCATAAATTGCTTAATGTGGCATGATTATTTCTCAATATCTGCCAGATACGTGGGAAGAAGGAACTATAATATAACCCTGGTGATCAATTCCATAAGTAGTGAGACTGCACAAATAGTTGACTATACATACACCCCACCCTGTGATCCAGCAACTCCCCATCGAGCTTTGTACTCAAGAGAAATGAGTGCTTTTATTCACCAAAAGGATGAACAAGAATGTTCATAAACAGCTTTCTTCATAAAATTCCCAGACTGGAAGCGACCCAAAGATCCATCATGAGAATGGGTACTTTGTAGTATCCTTGGAAAATGGAATACTTCACAGCAATAAAAACATAAGAAGCAACATTCAGAAGCTTGCAGACAGTATGTTAGTTTGTTAAATGAGAGAATGTGGATGCTGAAGGGTATATTCTGTATGATTGCTGCAACATGAAGTTCAAGAACTAACCAAACTAATCTATGATAATAAAAATGATGATTGTGGTTACCTAAGCTTATGGGCTGATGCAGGGAAGGATTTATTGTGGCTACTGTTGGGGAATGGGTAGAGGGAGCCATTGGGGGTGATATAAACAGTGTGTGTTGTGATCCGGGTGGTGGTTGCATGTGTGTATGCATATACAAAAATGCAGAGCTACACACTTAAGATTAGCCCCCTTCCTTATATGTTCCAGCTGTGCATTGCTATAGAACAAGCAACTCCAAAATACAGTAGCTGAAAACCTTTATTATTCTTAGATCTCACAGTGTTGTGGTATTGGGGTAACTCCGGCGGATGATACTTGCTCCATAGTCTCGCCACAGAGGGTGCTGCTTTAGGCAGCACCCGAATATCTACTCCATGGTTCCTGCCATGGAAGGTCGCTGCTCCCTGCAGCTTCCGAATAACTACTCCGTGGTTCCTGCCACAGAAGGTTGCCGCCCAGACAGCTTCCGAAATTCCGTGGTTCCAGCCACGGAAGGTTGCTGCACCAGGCAGCTTCCGATCAATAGTCTTCTTGCACGAAACAACACGAAGTCTGATATAGTAATTTGCAAAATAATAACATTTAATAATTGGGGGATCGGGGAGGAGATAGAGATGACAAATTCTCCTGGCCTTCTATAGCCAGGGCCTTATTTTTATAGAAACTTTAAAAGTTAAGCACAGAAATCAACAATTATCACAGGTCACAGTAAAAAAGGTCAGTGAGGCAAACATGTGACAAATTTAGGGGAAGGAGGGATTAACCATTACTGGGTGGAGACGACATCAAAGACAGCACCTTAAACATTATACCAGGTCCCTTGCTTGGAATGTGTCCGCTTGTGGACGAATCCCACCTAGCCAAATATCATGTATCCAAACTGGGCTGGTCCAAGATGATAATCTCAGTGTGCTTCTAGCAGGCCTGGCCCTTGACACCGTGGTTCAGGTTGTGATGGGCCTGCAGGCTGAGGGCTTATCACAGTGGCTGAAGCCTCAGCTGGAATGACACATGGCTGGAGTTGCATGGACATCTCTCTTCTCCACATGGCTGTCTTGGGCTTCCTCATAGTGTGGTGGCCTCAGAGTGGTCATATTTTTTTTTACCTCAGAGCAATTCAGGCTTTAAGAGGTAGTGTTTGCTGGGCATTGGTAGTGCATGCCTGTAATCCCAGACAGGGGGATCGCAGGTACTAGGCCAGCCTCAGTGTTTTACTGAGACCCTCAGTAACTTATTGAGACTCTGTTGCAAAATTTATTTATTCATTTATTTATTTATTTTTATTAATTTATTTTATTAGTGCATTGCAATCATACATCTTGAAGGATTTCAGGGTGGTTGACATATACATGCACTCATCGGTCAATTAGCCCTTCCCCAATTCCCACACCCCTGCCTCCCCCCTCTCCCTCCTTCCCGTTTTCAGCATAGTAGTTGGCTTTGATATCTTCGTGTAAGTCATCCTGTGCACCAGTTTGTTTCCCTCTCCTTCCCTCCCGCCTTCCTCAGTTCGCTTTCTTCGCTCATCTGAGGTTTTCTCTCTTTGTCTGAAGTCCCTCTTGTGTGGGGTTGTGGCTCATCCTCCCGTGACCTCAGTATTGGGGTACTCCAGGGCGGGGCCAGGGGCTTGCCCGCCCCACGTCTCCAGTGCCAGGGGTCTCTGGCGGTGAGCCCAAGGGCTCGCCCACCCTGTGTCCCCAGCATTGTGGGGAGGGGCTCTCTGGGGGCAGGACCAAGGGCTCACCCGCCCCACATCCCCAGCGCCAGGGTGGGGAGGAAGGTCTCTGGGGGCAGGGCCGGGGCTCACCCACCCCATGTCTCCAGTGCTGGGGTTCTCGGGGGTGAGCCTGAGGGCTTATCTGCCCTGCATCCACAGTGCCGGGATGAGGGGTTCTCTGGGGGTGGGGCTGAGGGCTCACCCACCCCATGTCCCCAGCGCCGGGGCAGGGGGGGTGTCTCTGGGGGCAGTGCCGGGGGCTTGCCTGCCCCACTTTCCCAGTGCTGGGGGGTCTCAGGGGTGGGGCCGAGGGCTCACCTGCCCCACTTCCCCAGTGGCTGGGGGGGCCGGGGGCAGGGCAAAATTTAAAAAAGAATAATAGAAAAGAAAAGAAAAAAAAAGTTGGGGATATAGCTTGGAAGTAGAACGTACCTGGATTCAATCCCCAGTATCACCAAAAGAAAAAAAACAGGTAGTATTTTAAGACAATAAGTTGGAACACTAGATTCTTCAGCCCTGGGCACAGTGAATTCTGCTGAATTCTCTTGGTGAAAAGACTCACTGGCCCAGCCTACTCAAGGAGAGGAGACATAGACCCCTGGGCTCTCAGTGGAAGAAATGTCAAAGATTCTGTGGCCATGTTTATTTTGCCACACTATATGTATGTTATATTTCAAAAGTTGAGGACAGACCAAATCAGCCTCATTGCTCTCAAAACTCTCTTCTCTATTAGAGGTTGTCATAAAATTCGAGTCCAGTTCCAAAAACAGAAACAGCAAAAGAAAGCCTTCATTTGGAATCACAGTTTGGATAAGACATCTCCTACTTCTTCTCCATTTCCTTTTGAGGTTGAAAGTTCTGTGGCTCATTCTATTTTATTTGATGTTCCTAGACTTTGAGTTTTTTTTTTTTTTTTATCCAGGCTTGGGTGAACTTAGACTTTTATTTAATCATTCATGGCCCAGAGTTAACTGTCAGATTGAATCCAGATAAGGCTTCGGATACTGCTGAAATCCTCTGCTCTGTTTGATTTATGGATAATGAATTTGCCCTCTATAGTCAAAGTATGATTTTTTAAAAAAGAAATCTTATATCTCTTATTAATCATCTATCAGAACTATGCTCAGAACAGGCCTCTTTGTAAAGCTCCTTATTAAGAAACAAGAGTGGGGCATCTGCTTTCATGCAGCTAGACTTTGTATGAGATTGACTAGAAATGTTTATTCAAGCTAAATAAAGCCGCGTGCAAGCGGAGCCTTTTAAACCATTCGGCTGTATTCGAACGTGACACTGATATAGACAGCTTGGGAAAGCAGTGCGTGCACACAAAAAGCTGTATTATCAAACACATCAAAAGGTTTCAACACCAGTGCACCAAATATCTCTAGCACAGATAATTATAGCACCCTTACCCGGCCTAATGTGGGCCAGGAGCAGCACTTGAGCCTGATCTTTAGACAAGATCGTACATCTCGTTTGAAGAAGTTTGTGAGGCCAAATCTCAGTTCCATGCCAGGAACTTCAAAGTTCATTTTGCAGAGTCAAGATTAGAAAGATCTACCCTCCTCATCTCAGATTTTCTCTTTAATTAATTGCCAAATACTCTCCCTCTTGCTGCCCCCCGGGAACTCAGAAAGGATTTGTGCAGTAATTCCATATCACCATATTTTCAAGCGTCTGCTTTCATTTGTCACTTAAAGAGCTTTGCGGTATATAAAGCCGTCAACCTGGCACCACAGCACTATCACTTTGTCAAAAGAGAGTTGTTTGCACTTTATGTGACAACCTATTTGTATAAAGTGCTGGTGTTTGAACTAAATATACCACATGCAGTCTAAGTTAAAGGTGATAGAATTTCCTTCATAGCTCTCTGCCTTAGCCTGCTACCTCTCCTCCCCCACCAGCCTCCAAATTCAGACTCCATGTTCTGCTAATGTGACTGTTTTTAAGAGCTGTGCACAGTGGTGTACGCCTGTAATCCCAGTGACTCCGGAGGCTGAGACAGGAGGCCAGCCTGGGCAACTTATCAAGACTCTGTCTCAAAGTAAAAAATAAAAAGGGCGAGGGGTGTAGCTCAGTAGTAGAATGGCCCTGAGTTCCATCCCCCACTATTACAAGTAAATAAATAAGTAAATAAAATCAATAAATAAATAAGAAAGAAAAAAGAAATCCCTTTTATGTAGACAATATAAATGCTGTTTAAGGCACTTCAGAAGCATGTAATTTTGTATGTGTGTGTGGGGGGGTACTGGGGATTGAACCCAAGGTTGTTCTACCTCTGAGCTACAACCCAGCCTTTTTTTCTTTTCATTTTGAAACACAGCCTTGCTAAATTGTTGAGTTTGGCCTCAAATCTGCGATCCTCCTGTCTTAGCCTTTCAAGTACTAGGATTATAGGCATGCGCCACCACACCCAGCTCAGAAGCAAGAAATTTTAAGGAGCTGGATTTTGATACTTTAGCTTTCTTTACTGACTCCTGAATATTGTAAAGTGTTTATAAAAATGTTGATCTCAAGGAAAGTACAAATGTTCATGTCACAGTTATTTACTGAAGCATGTGCATGTGTGTGTGAATTATGTGCATGTATGAGTCATTAACGGTAATAGCAGTGTGGCTTGGATGTTGGCTGGGTTTTAATCCATGTTCCTCCACTCTCACATAATACAACCTTGGGAAAAATAAACTTGCTTCACTCTGTTTCATCATGTGTAATTTAGGGGAAATCATATCAACCTGCACTGGCTTGTTAATACCCTGAGTCTCATGTGTGTCTTATCATGAACACCAGTGAGTCAGTCTTCTAATTACTGTCACAATTAGCACATTTGTTTTCTGTAATGAGATGAATTGATTCTTCATGGAAGATTTAGTTTTTATCGTTTATTCATTATCAAGAATTGCTTACATTCAAATTATTAGTAAATCACATATATTTGATAATCATGTTTGATAATCATATGTATTTGATAACTATAATCATATATATGTGTATATAATATGTACATTTGTGTATAAAACACATACCTACAATATGTAGTATATAATTCTATAGTCATACAAGGCATATATTACATATAAATATGTAATACATGTGTCTTTATTTGCTACTGGAGTCATGTCGCTGTCCTTCAGAATGTACCGTGCCTTCACTCAGAGCAGTGTCCTTGATGTTCTGTTGAAGGTCGTCCACAGGCTGGCATTAGAGGTTCAGATCTCACCTGGAAGCCTGTTCAGAACTTGGAGCCAGGCGTGGTGACGCACGCTTGTAATCCCAGTACTTGGGAGGCTGAAACAGGAAGATCACAGGTTTGCAGCCAGCCTCAGCTACTTATTGAGACTCTTCTCAACTTAGTGAGACCCTGTTTCAAAATAAAAACTGAAATAGGTCTGGGGTTGTAGTTCAGAGGTAGAATACCCCTGGGCTCAATCCCTAGTAGCACAAAAAGAAAAAAAAATTGGGATTTTAGGTCCCATCCAGACCTATTTAATCAGAAGCTTTGTTTCAACTTTTGTTTTCACACTACAGTCTACAGAGTACTTTTCTTGTAAAATGACCACAGGTTTCTTTCTTTCTTTCTTTCTTTCTTTCTTTCTTTCTTTCTTTCTTTCTTTTTTGTTACTGGGGATTGAACCTACGGGTGTTCTACCTCCAAGCTACACCCTCAGCCGTTTTATTATTATTATTTTTTAAATTTGGAAACAGGGTCTCACTAAGTTGTTGAGGCTCTCCTCGAACCTGTGATCCTCCCAAGAACTGGGATTGCAGGTGTGTACTACCATGCCTGGCTGACCACAGATTTTTGAGTAAGTTCTTAATGGAGTTCTTTAAAGGCTCTTAATCACAACACTCAGTAAGAAATACACTTTATGCAGTTACCCATTATGGGGAACATGCACATTCATAAATGCATATAATTAAAAGAAAAATTTCACCAAACAACATTTACCCTTGCTGTATACTAAGTACTCAGGCATTTTTTTTTATTGTATTTCAATTTAAAACATGCTGGTCATGGTCTCCCAGATTGATTTTGTAATACAATTTATAAGGAATTGTGGTACTGCATGACCTTGGGCAAGTCATTTTAACTTCTTAAGCCTTGATTTTCTCTACTGTGCAAATGTGTGGATTGGAGTGGTTGATTTCAAATCTCTCTTGGGCTTCACAGCCTGAGATGCTCTATGCAATGTGCAGATCTACTCCTGGACCACCTTGAGAAAAGGCATGTTTGTTGGTTATTGCGTGTGTTGTTTTATCAAGAAGGCCTGCATGAGTACAAACAAACAATGGTCCACAAACCACAGCTTCTGCATAACAAAAGCTTACAGCTCAGACCAGTAGACAGCACAGAGTAAGTGGTTATGTGCAGGTCCTAAACATGTGTCATTATTTTAAACAAACAAAACACAACTGTAGGCTTTTAAAATGTGTATAGTTAGTGTATAACTAAAACATAATATGCTAAATCCTTTCCCTGCCTAATACACAGTCAGAATATTAAGCAGTCTTGTGTCTGGAAAAAAAATAGTAACTAGGTAGTGGAGAAACCAGGCATTGTCACCCATGATCAGAATTCACATCACAAATAATAGGCACATGGACACCTGTGTGCGTCCCGATGGCACCGAGAAGGCCACCATGACCAACATGCTCCTCAGGTGGGGAGGACATAACCCAAATCGCGAATAGTTCTATTTTTAAAAATATGTGTAGAGAATGGGAATACATTGTTTTAAAAAAAAAGATTCAAAGAAAAAGTAGGGTTTGATGTTAAAGGAGGCTAAAAAGACACAAACACTGAGATCTTATGCTGCATTTTCTATGGGGAGGGGTATCCTGGGGACATCACTGGATTGACGAAATTGAGAAACAAGATGGTGAATTCGATAAAATATTACACAGAGTTACATTTAGTGAAGTTGGTAACCATGCTGTGGTGATAAGAGCATATCCTTGTCCTTAATAAGTGTGACTAAGGCAAATTATTTTCAAATGGGGCAGGAAAAGGATAGCATGCCCAGAGAGAGGAAGAGCCAGCAGGAGGGTGTGCAAATGATCAGCAGAGGGAAATGGTCAACCATGGATAACTCTGGGAGCACACAGGTGCTCCTGTGTGATGTCTCATTCCTAGGGCATGAAGATAAGTTTGAAGTTAATTTCAAAGTAAAATATAAAAATTCATCCTTTGTTTTCTTTCTCTCCACTAATCAGTGTCCTGGTGTGTTTTGGGGGCACGTGGAGTATTGTGCTCCTTACGGCCAAGTCTCCAGTACTGTCTCATTTCCCTGACAGCTGTTAACTCCCTCAGGAGCCAGGAAGAGAGGCCCGGGCTGTTCACTTCCTGCCCCTGGCCTGCGCCTTTCTGGTCCAGTACCCACCCCGAGCCAAGGCTCCCAGTTATGCTGGTTGTCTGCCTCCTTTGGTTCTGTTTGTCTTTCTCACCTGGGCTTTGACTTACCTTGACTTTTACCCAGTTCTTGCCCAATTGACTAAACCCTCACACTGTTTAGCACCAAGCTCCCAGACAGCACCACTCCCTTTTGACCTTGGAGAGCACACAGCAATTGCTGAAAACCACTGTAGAATAGACATTTAGATAGACACTCTGTTGCCACAGATGTTCAGACCTACCAGGGGACCAAGAAAATTCAGATCACAGGCCGTGGGCTCCACAGAAGCCTGAAATCCACAAAACACTTTAAAAACACATTTATTGGTGCATTATAATTATACATCATAGTGAGGTCCAAAGTGAAACAAATACATACACGCAGCAGTTGGCGTGTTTCTCTCTGGATGCAACCCCACTCCCTCCCCCGTACCTGTTAGTGAGATGGGTGGGATACCTTCCTATAAGGACATAGTTATTTGAACTGTTTCTTTCATTAATCCTCCTTTCCCCTCCCTACTTCCCTCCCCCTTCCACTATTCTACTGATCTCTCCCATTTATCTGAGGTCACTTTTGTTTCCTATTTTCTCTCTAGCTTCTACATATGAGAGAAATCATACAACCCTTGACTTTTTGAGATTAGCTGATCCCACTTAGCATAATGGTTAGTTCCATCCATTTTCTTGAAGATGACATAATTTTGTTCTTCTTTATGGTTAACATTTCATTGTGTGTATATACCATGGTTTCAGAATCCATTCATCTATTGATGGATACCTAGGTTGGTTCCATAATTTGGCTATTGTGATTCATGCTGCTATAAATATTGATATGAATGTACCACTATATTATTCTAACTTTAATTCTTTTAGAATGATACCAAGGAGTGGTATAGCTGGAACATACAGTGGCTCCATTTGTAGCCTTTTGAGGAACCTTCACACTGATCTCCATAGTAGTTGTACCAATTTGCAGTCCCACCAACAGTGTATGGGAGTTCCTATTTACCCATATCCTCACCAGCATTTATTATTGTTTGTATTCTTGATGATTGACATTCTAACTGGAGTTAGATAGAATCTCAATGTAGTTGTAATTTGCATTTCCAAGAATGCTAATGATGTTCCTTTTGCTGTGGCCTTCCATTTCCATGGCAGGGGAGTGGAGGGGTTCTCAGGGAGTGCAGGCGTACATGAAGGTTGCTTTTGAACGCTTGCTTGCATGCCTGCTCTGCCCACATGCCTGGATTCCAGAGAGATAGACACTCTGTAATTGTTAATTATCCTGTGAAGATTTGTCCTTGTCCTCAAGGAGTTGCAGTCCTGTTGATGAAATAAAATACTTAATTGTGAAACCAACCGAAAATCTGTGTGATTAAGTACATTAAAAATAAGATTAAGTAGCATGTGCTAGGGAGGCTAAGAGACCACTGTGCCGTGGGCAGCTAGAACTGAGTGATGAAGCTGGAGAGAGGCAGGGGTGTGTCTCCCAGTGTGGGTAAGAGGAGTCACTTGAGGGGCTCTGTAGTGGAAGAAAAACAAACAAACCAGAAAGGGAGCCAGCAATGGGCATGGGTTCTCAGCTAGCTGGCTGAGAAGTCGGGCCTCAGGTCTAATGAGGATGAGTTATGGTTCAAAGCCTTGAATCTCAGGCCGCATTTCACACAAGCCTCAACTGAGACTTCATAGGATAGTTCCAATAGAGGTGACTTACAGAGATGCTTTGGTGTGAAGGCAAAAACCCCTTCACCACGCTACTTATTTCCTGCCTTGTACTTTGAATTAAAAAAAATTGTTGATTATCTTGTAACTCTTATGATGAGTCTGCAGTGTGTGTGTGTGTGTGTGTGTGTGTGTGTGTGTGTGTGTGTATGTGTGTGTTACTTTGGATTCAACCCAGGGGCATTCTACCTCCAAGCTATACCCCTATACCCCCAGCCCTTTTTCTTTATTTTTGTTTTGAAACAGGGTCTTGCTAGGTTGCTGAGAGTCTCTCTAAGTTGCTGAGGATGGTCTCGAACCTGTGATCTTCCTGTCTCAGCCTCCCAAGTGCTAGGATTATAGGTGTGCACCACCATGCCTGGCTGCATTTTATTTTATTTATTTATTTATTTATTTGTTTGTTTGTTTGTTTTTTTGTGGTACTGGGGATTGAACCCAGGGGCATTCTACCTCCGAGCTACACCCCCAGCCCTATTTTTTTATTCTTTTATTTTGAAACAGGGTCTCGCTAAGTTGCGAAGGGCTTCAATAAGTAGCTGAGGCTGGCCATGAACCTGGATCCTCCTGTCTCAGCCTCCCAAGTACTGGGATTACAAGCGTGCGTCACCACACCCAGCTTGCATTTTATTGTTGAGTGTTCGAAGTGTCTTATATTAAAATAGGCTATATTTTTTGGACCACTGGTTTGTGATTTCTTCATGTTAGAAAATATACCAAGAGAGCTGGGTGTGATGACATGCACCTCTAATCCTAGTACTTGGGAGGCTGAGACAGGAGGATTTCAGGTTCAAGGACAGACTCAGCAACTTAGCAAGGCCCTTAGCAACCTAGCAAGGACCTGTTTCAAAATAAAAATAAGTCTGTGGGTGTAGCTTGGAGGTAGAATGCCCATGGGTTCAATCCCCTGTACCCCGAAAAAAAGAAAAATATATACCAAGAGCCTCAAATTGGAAATGGAAATGGAAGTCTCTCTTGTTTGTCCAGAGGTTCTGTCCCCCCCCCCCACCTAATAATATCTTCCTACAAAACAGTTCATATACCCAGTGAGGGAGATTTCCTCTCTCCCTGACACCTACTCTAACCCTCAAGATAAATGGTTCCAAATCTTCCACAGCAAGCAAAGTCAGTGTTTAGTTTATCGGTAATTAATTGCTAGCACTTCCCTGACAAAACATAATGGAACTACAGAGCAATCACTTAGAAAGAGAAACAACTGTCAATTATCACTCTAATGAATCCTGTTTACCAGAGGTGAGACACAGAGGCTCCCAACAGCCTGCTGGTGCACCACCTTCCCCGCATAGCAAGTGGAGGCCTTAGGAACTCCTTTCTTCACCGACTGTGCTAGAGATGAGATAGTCATTCTCTAGGCCAGGCCTCACGGTGGCCTCAGCCTTGGTTACAGTACAGAATTCGGGAACTATTCTCAGAGCTGGCAATTAATTCCTCTCTGTTAATAACTGAATATGAGTAAAGAGAAACACCCATTTCTAACATTAAAAATTTAGATAGTATGTCTGTGGTGACATGTAATCAAGAGGATCGCAGCAGTGAGGAGACAGATGGCCTCTACTGAGTCCTATGTGACACAGGTCCTATGTGTCAATCTCAATTCTCAAAACAATCCTATAGTCAAATGAGTTGCAGAAAGGCAGGTTCGTGACTCTATGCAAATATAAAATGAACATGTTAATATTTTATTTAGCTCATTAATTGATAAAGGACCCAGGACAATGTTAAAATCAGTCCAAAGAGCATTTGAGAGGTGTGTACATGCACATGCAAGGTCATAGATTGTTGGGTCAGATACAAAAATGATAGCCTCCTCTTGGTCCATAACAGCCTGTGTAAATTATTCTCTCGGCTCACAATTGTAAAACAGCCCTACAAACAGAAAGCCATGGCTGGCAGTTGGAATGTTATACTGTAGGAATGCTGTAAGTGCAATTGCTTATTTCCAAGTCCCAGAAGACTGTTCTATAATGTGGTTAGTACTCTAATTCACACATTACAAGTGGAGAAACTGAGGCTTTGAGAGGCTAAGTGACTTGCCCAAGGTAAGGGGTGGACTGTGACTGAGTTCTGACTCCTTGTGCAGTTGACCCTGTTATGTTGAACATCTTGCACTCAGTAAACACATGGATTTAGGTTCAACTGCCAAGGACTTGGGGAAAGGTTACTATGCCTTTGTTTGTTGCTCTGTGAAATGCTGTTGCTAATAGTGTTTACCTCCAATGGTGTGGTGAGGGTTCAGAGAAATTATGTGTTAAAGCACTGTGAACAATGTTCCCCACAAAGCACATAACAATGTTCTGTCAGTGTATGCTGGCTGCCGTTCTCCATGTTAGTGACAATCATCACAATAACATACCCTGCACGTGCTGAGGTCACCTGTGTCTGGAAAATAGCAGTTTCCCCACCTGCTCTAGGGTGTTGTGCTGGCCTTGAGAGTCCAGGCACAGGCAACAACTGAGTTGAAAGGATCATCAGGAAAGGGGCCAGCTCCAACCCCATCTTTTTCTAGGATCAGCTGACCCCAGGAATAGATTACCGGTACCTGGGGTTTGTAAACTCTTTTCCTCTGCTATTTTATAATCTGCAAAACTTAAAGGATTCATGATTTGCAAGCAGGTGTCTTAGTAAAAATGTACCCAAAGGAAATACCAGTATCACACAACACATTGTAGAAATTTTTGTTGGTGCTGAAAATCCAATGGTGGCATTCAAACCTTCCTTGAACCTGCTCCATGGACCAGTGAAGATGGGTTTTATGTGGTCAGGACTTGTATGGGCATCATCTCACTGCCTTGCTTTGGGAAGATGAGTTTTTATAGGCATTTGCATGAATCTTGTCTTTTGTAGCTAAAGAGTGTTGGACTATGGAAAGCAAGGGTCAAATGATGAAGTGTATGTGGCTGGTCAGTGTCCTGACTTTTCTAAGAAGGCTTCCCTTCTTAGATGTCAAGAAGATATTGAGGAGGTTTGGATTTTCTGAGTAGCTGCTTTACTATAGATGCAAGTCTGTTCTGTCTTCTTATCTGATGAGATGAGAGCCTTATTGAAATCAGCATTTAGTTGCTCAGGTATATCAATAATATTTCCTTATGCTCTTATCTTTATTGTGTGGAGAAGAAGGACATATTCATGTCAGAAGGGGGCATGGTTTTCTTGATTTGGAAGTTTTTAAAAACACATAAAAATAACTAGTTCTTTCTTCACAAGATTTGTGTCAGATTCCTGCCTAATTACAAAAGAAGAACAGCTTGTAAGTCTTACTATTGTGTTTGAGCTGATGGGAAAATACTCCCCTTATCAATCCTTCATGATTTTCTTGTTATTATTGGTAATACAAACAATATGTCTGTACTCTTTGAGAGATGACAAGCACCAACTATATTTTTAAACATGCCAAATGTGTTTGGAACTCCTCCTACATAGTTCCCTCAATTTGTGAAATTGTGCAACATGTTTGTTTTTTCTTTTATATTTAGAATTGACTTATCATCTCCTTTACCATACTGCAAACAGTGCACAGAAACCCATTTTAACATTGTACATGAGGGATTATTGTGGAGATCTACTATCAAATGGTCCAACAGTTGCTCCTAGTAGAAATGAAATGGAGAAAAAAAATAAATGACTTGAGGGACAACTCAATCCAGAAATACCTAACAGGCATGCTAACAATATTTTTGTAACTTGTATTAGGATTCCCAAAAATCTGTTCTAAAATTTGTAGCCTTGGTGGAAAGGCTACAGACTGGGTGTAGTATTTTAGTTCAAATTTCTATTTCACATACCCTTGATTCTTTCAAAGCAAATATATTTTCTGTTTTACTCTTCTTTTCCTCAAGCAAAATGGGACTTAAGTCAGCAAATGAAATACTGCAGAATCTATTGACCTATGGAAGATATGTTTTCTAATTTTAACTTCTTGGGAACTTTGGTTGATGTAAATTCTCTTCGCTGTAATTCGCCAAGCTCCGTGTACTCCTGTTCCAATCAAAAGTCAGACCAAGTCAAGGAAAGAATCCAGAGGTAATGAAATTCTCTTCTCCACTTGTCCCAGTTCTGCTTCATGATAGCGATATGTCTAAGCCTCTCATGAGGACACACCACAGTACTAGATGTAGATTCTCCTTAGGAAATAAGGCAATTCTACTTTAACTGTAGAATCGTTAACTAACAGAATTTGCTTTCTCCAAAATACAACTGTTTAAATTAGCTCTCATGACCTTTCTAAACATTCAGAATTAAGGTAGAATGTAAGCAAGGCAGGCTCATTAAATTTAATAAACTTCAATAAAAATTCTAAATTTAAAAACTACCATCATAAAACAGTTTGTTACTACCAAAGCATTAAATAGCGCATTGGAGTTTAAAATTATTAAAAATTACTAAGTATCCATTTAGAGTGAGATTTATTTTATGGTTGCCGATACCTTCAAAACAAATTGACGGTCAATTGCAGTACATTTGGAGATGTAAAAGCACCATTAATTACTGTTAATGGTACTTCTGTAATGTATGTAAATATATCATCTGTACCAAAGCTCTTGGCAGTTATTTCTTACTTCTTTCTAGACAGTTTAAATATCTTAATTTATTAATATTCACAACAAGTAGAAAAATAAACATGCTGTTTGATGAATGGCGATTGGAGACACTGTGTTTGGGCAGAGAGGAGATATTAGATCATTGGCAATAACTCATGGCCCTCCATGAAGCAGAAGCTGGAATAGAGACGAAGGGCGTAAAATAATGTTATTGGGAATCTAGAATGCACTTTCATCAAGATGCCTCAGATTTGAAAATTTTAGTCTCACCCTACACCTATTTCATGACTTGTCCCCAGCATATTAAATACAGCATATGCTCCTGCATGGTACGCATTATTTTTTTTATTCACTTTACTGAAAATGGCTGAGAAGAATTTTTTTAAAGAAATGCATCAGGAGAGTAGTGTTTCCTTTTTATTATGCATTTCCTTTTCTTTCTTTTTTTGGGGGAGGGGGTTGGTGGTGGTATGGGGATTGAACCCAGGGGCATTGTACCTCTGAGTTACACACCCAGCACTATTTTTTTTAAACAGGGTCACGCTAAATTGCTGAGGATCTTACTGAATTGCTGAGGCTGGCCTTGAACCTGCTACCCCCCTGTCTCAGCCTCCCAAGTACTGGAATTACAGGTGCGCACCACCATGCCCGGCTTTATTATGTATTTTTATCTCTGCCCGAGCTAGAATATTCATGCTGTTGTTTTAACAGGCTCCATGTTGTAACACTAAAAATATTAATACTAATAATATATTAATAATAATAATAATAATATTTTGGGTTTTTTTGAAAACTCCACCCCCAAATCCAAACTAAGAGAATGGCTTAGAGATTCACAATTAGGATTTTCACCAATATAGACATAAAATGTGACAACTGGCAAAATCGATATGTCAACAGTTGGATCTTTCTTAAATGCCATACGTTGCCTAATAGGAAAGGAAAACAAATTCTTGTACTCAATGGTTTTTGGCATTTTATTTTTATGTAATATTAGATTCAGAGATTATTTTTTTCCTTCCTCTCCCTTATTTGATGGAGACATGCACAATTAGCATATCCTGTTTGCTTGTTAGAATTAAAGATACTAGAATAAAATATACAATAAAATACTAGAATTAAAGAGAGTGATGAAAGTTTCATATCTAACTTCTAATTTAGAGTTGCCAGATTCAGCAAATTAGAGTACAGGGAAGCTGGGTGTGGTGGTGCAGTTCTATAATCCCAGTACTTGGGAGGCAGAGACAGGAGGTTGATGGCCGGCCTCAGCAACTTAGTGAGACCCTGTTTCAAAATAAAAAATAAAATAGGGCTGGGGGTCTAGGTCAGAGGTAGAATGTCCCTGAGTTTAATCCCCAGTATGAGAGAGAGAGAGAGAGAGAGAGAGAGAGAGAGAGAGAGAGAGAAAGAAGAAGAAGAAGAAGAAGAAGAAGAAGAAGAAGAAGAAGACGACGAAGACGAAGACGAAGACGAAGACGAAGA
>PVJS01017781.1:0-35719 GCA_004027185.1 Glis glis
ATTGAACCCAGGGGCATTCTACCTCCAAGCTATATCCTCAGCCCTATTTTTTATTCTTTTTTTTTTTTAATTTTGAAACAGAGTCTCACTAAGTTGCAGAGGGCCTCACTAAGTACTTGAGGCTGGCTGCGAACCTGGATCCTCTGGACTCAGCCTCCCAAGTACTGGGATTACAAGTGTGCACCACCACACCCGGCTATAAACTGAGATTTCTGACACCGAGAACGGTATATAAAGAAAGTCGCTGACTATTAAGCAGTAATATGAGGGACTTTTTTCATGGTATTCTGATTGTGAAATTGGTTTCCCAGTCTACACGTGTGCTAAAATCTCAAAGGACAATTTACACGTACATATACATGCACAAAGAGCATGTAAAAATTAGTGAAATCTGATTAAGGCCTACACCTGAGTCTTTAATATCATACCTTTGTGATTTCCTGGTTTGGACCTATACTGGTGTGTAGGGGACTGTCACTGAGGGAAGCTGGGAAAAGTACACATGGAAACTTTCTGTACTATTTTTGAAACTTCTTATAAGTCTTAAATTATTTCAAAGTAAATGGTCTTTGAAAGAAAGAGGGGAAGGGAGGGGGAGGGAGGGAGGAAGGAAGAAAGGAAGGAAGGAAGGAAGGAAGGAAGGAAGGAAGGAAACACCAGGGCTCCCTTCTTCCTTTTGTAGTCAGCATGGACTGGAGGTAAGGAGAGGTGGGAGACAATAAGTGTGTTGGTCAGCTTTCCATCACTATAACAAAATACCTGGGATAATTAACTTATAAAGAAAAAAGGTTCGTTTGGCTCACAGCTAGGGAGGTTCTAGTTCAGGCTCATTTGGCCTCATTACTTTGAGCCTGTAGCAAAGCAGCACATCATGGCAGGAATGTGTGATGGAGCAAAACTGTCCTCTTCAAAAGCCAGGAAACAAAGAGGGGAAAAGGAAGAGACTAGAGTCCTGCAATCCCCTTTGAGTGTATGCCCCCAATTACCTAAGAACCTCCCATACGGCCCCACCTCCTAAAACTTCTACCACCTCCCAACTGCGCCACTCTGGGGAGCCAGTCTTCAACACGTGGGTGTTTGGGGGACATTCAACATCCCAACTACAGCAGTAAGGTACCTCCTAAATTTGAGATCAAGAGTCCCTTATAAAAAAGAAAAAGAACACAAAAGCAAACAAAAACACCGTAACCTGGAATCTATATATGGATAACGTTTCCTAGAGGCGAGACTAGCTGTAGTGTGAGGAAATTAGCATGCCTTAGTGCGGGGTTCAGCTGCTGGTCCTGCCCCTTTCTTTGGTAAGAGCCATAACAGGTGTTCAGCTTTCGCTACATGTGCAAGCCGAGCGCAAGCCTCAGGAACCGTCCACACAGAAGGCCTGTCCCGGCTGCGCAAGCCTCCTTGGCAGGGTTGCTTCTCCAGCGGAAACAGATGCAATCAGACTCTCGTAGCTTGGCGACATGGGCCATTAAGACCATTCTCAAATTCCCTTTGCTACAATTCCATACTCACTTTTAATTGCGCTTTGGCGGTCCGTGTAGTCTTTGCATAGCAAGGTAATGAGCTCATCGGCCAATGCCAGGGTCTCAGTCCACTTGACGTGACTTCTTCTTCATGAATTAGTAATATGGCATTCTGGTTCATGTATCGATATCTTGTGGGTTTTCTAAGTATGAGTGAGCCACCGGAGCAGGCATTCTTAACTTAGAAACCAAGGATGGGCTTCAAGGGATCCATTAAGCTCTGAGATGGTATGCAAACGTCTATGTGTGCGCAGGCACACGTGGGGTCTGCCCTTATCAAGGGGGGGGGTCAATAGCTTTCACTAGATTCTCATGAAGAGTTGAAAATGCAATGGCAACATAGAGTTTCTGGACTTTAAAACTGAAGTAACCACACTGAGATACTATGCTGCAAAGCAAACAATGTCAAACAGTATCCTTTTTCCCCCTTCCTGTAACTATAATGTCTTATAGTTACTATAATGTCTTACAGTTACAGGAAGCGTTATTTCATAACATGGTTATATTTTTCTTTTACTGTTTTACAGAACACAGTAGGAATATTTTCCTAAGCTGTCATTCTTTTGTGAAGCCATTTTTTTAACAACTTTGTAGAATTTGATTGCTCAAATTTATCATATAAGAAAGATTGTTAGCCAGGTGTGGCGGTGCAGGTCTGTAATCCTAGTACTTGGGAGGCTGAGTCAGAAAGATCACAGGTTCAAGGCCAGCCTCAGCAAATAGGGAGGCCCTGTTTCAAAATAAAAAATAGAAAGGGCTGGAGATGTAGCTCAGAGGTAGAATGGCCCTAGTACCACACACACACACACACACACACACACACACACACACACACACAGATTTTTAAAGCTTTTCACTTAAACCCCTAACCTAATTTTTTGGTGAGATGTTGGCTTTGTTTTATTAATAGATGCCCCAGTGTGAGAACCAATGACAATCACTATTATTGACAGCTAACATGTATGAGACACCAGTTCCCTACCAGGCAACGTACTAACTGCTTTGCATATGATGTCTTACTGTGACTTTACAACAGCCCTGGCAAGTAGGCATTATTATTTCCATTTAACAGCTGAGGAAACTGAGATACAGAAAAGTGCAAGCACTTGGCAAGGCCACATTGCTCTTGGGGATGGAGCCACACGGACGAGCCACATCTGCTGGCCTTTCCCGATAGCGAAGATGCCCAACGCCTTTATCTGTTAAACGCCACTCGGACGCACGTGTTCCGCGAAGCTTTATTTCCACCGTGTCATTTCTCCCTTGTTGGAAGCCCCCTGGTCCTTCAACTGGCTCCAAACCCCCCACCCAACATTAGAGTCGTATCTAACTCAGCGGTCACGATCTTTTTCCATAAAGGACCAGAGAGTCATTATTTTTGGGTTTGTGGCCCATATGGTCTCTGTCACAACTCTTCAATCCTGCTGCTCACTGCAGCATGAACCTGGCCGCGGACAATGCGTGCATCAGCAAGCATGACCGCATTCCAACAAAATCTCGTTTAGGAACATTGAAATCTGAATTCCATATAATTTCCACATATTGCAAAATGTTGTTTTTCTTTTGATTTTTTTTTCAACCGTTTAAAAATAAGCCCTCCTTAGCCCCATGAACACAAGAACCTGCTGTCACCCCATTTCCCCATAACCAAGATGCCCAAGGTCTACTGTGGCAGGCTGGGCCAAAGTTTGCTGTCCATTCTGCATGCTGTGTATTCACATTGTCCATGACTAGGTTTAAAAAAAAATGAGCTTAATAGTTGTACTTTAACCTTGTCGAGGCTAAACTCATAATCAAGTGCGCAACAAATCTTCGCTTCACAGTATCGTTGCTTTTTGCCCCCAGAGCCTTATTCAAGAAGAAATAAACCCATTTCCACACACGTGGCATCTTTATTTTATTCACCTTCTTCTCTCCCTAATGAAATTCTGCATCTCTGAAAGATCACAGCAATTGTTTAGTTGTGAGTACTGATAAGAAACACCCACGCACTTGGCCGACTTAAAGGTCATGTGGCGTCTTGGCTGGGGGCCAAGGACTACAGCTGGTGAAAAATCAAGCTGCCACACACTTGTTGCTCACCCTGGTTTTCTAGTTCCTTCCTTGTGAAGTATTAGGTTGTTTATCAGAATGATTTGCTGCATGAGTGATCATTTTTAAAACCATAATCCCCAACCAGGAGAGATGTCATGACTGGATGGGCTAAATTTAGGGCCTTGAGAACCACGCTCTAAGACCAGCTGCTGCGCGTCTTCTCTGGGCCTTCATTTCCTCATCTGTGAGCGGAGGGCGACAGCACACCCTCGTCCTGTGGGCCAGGCAGGGCCAGGCTGCCAGTGGCCTGCCCTGCAGAGAGAGCTGTCACTGAGGTCCGCTTCTCCATGTCCTTTGGATCAACGAATGAAGCATGCTGGTATACGGGACTGTAAGACAGAGAAATGAGCTGTGCTCTATTCTATATAGAAATAAAAGCTTTTTAAAAATTTTTTACTCTAAAGCCATATAAACAACCTATGGACCAGGCGTGGTGGCTCATAAACAACTTGTGGAACCAGGTGTGGTAGGTGGCACATGCCTGTGATCCCAGTTCTTGGGAGGTTGAGACAGGAGGATCCCAGGTTCGAGGCCAGCCTCAAGAACTGAGCGAGGTCCCCAGCAACTTAGTGAGACCTGATTCAAAATAAAAAATAAAAAAGGACTGGGGGTGTAGCTCAGAGGTAGCATGCCCTGGATTTAATTCCAGTACCGAGGGAGAAAAAATCAAGCTGCTATTTACTACTAACTATACATTTAGAGATGATGGAAGACATGCTAATGACTTTTTGGTGTGTCTGTTCAGTGTGAAATGGCTGAAACCAGAAACTATAATTGCAATGATCTTTTTGCTGTCCTTGCGTTGGTCAAATGTCATTCTGTTGAATAGCATATGATAAGGGGAGGTCCGTATCATTCTTCGTTAAGGATGGCCTATGACAAGGCTCTCAGGACAGAATCTTGCAAAGGCTTCTGGGTACCAAGTAAAATTGTGGGTTTTAGAGGAGCCAGCTCTTCTGCAGAGCTTTGAATGCTCTTCTGATTTATTTCTAAGTTTTTTTTAAAAACAAATCCTCAGCCAGGCGTGGTGACGCACACTTGTAATCCCACTACTTGGGAGGCTTGAGACAGGAGGATCCGGGTTCACGGCCAGCCTCAGCTACTTAGTGAGGCCCTCCTTAACTTAGTGAGACCCTGTTTCAAAATAAAGAACAAAAAATAGGGCTGGGGGTGTAGCTCAGAGGTAGAATGCCCCTGGATTCAATCCCCAATACTGCAAAAAAGAAAAGAAAAGAAATGTTCATTATGGGGAATGAAATTAACCAAATTATGTTATGTGCATGTACAAATACATAACAACGAATCCCACTATTTTGTATAATCACAATGAACTGATAAAAAAAATCTTAAAGAAAAAAAAAGAAAATTCTCACTAGAGTTAGTTTCCACCCACTTTTCAGATGCCTTAAAATAACCTGGTGTTGAAAACTCTCCCAGCAGCTGCCACCTCGCCTGCACCTGCGGGGTGAGGAGGCTGCTCCCCGAAGGGCAGAACAACACTTGGTGTGAACAAATGTTGAGAAGTGGTGGAGACAAGACAAAAGGCAGCCTTGTCACCGCCTGTCCACGCCAGCAAGGAGAAGTGTGTCTACTTAGGAACCCCTGGCGCTCTTACGGCTCCCAAGAGGACAGCAATCTCATGCCCGTGTGTAATGAGAGGTGTGAAGGAAGTGGGCTCACCAAAGGCCTTCTTTCAAACCTCCAACTGTGACTGCCATGGAGAAGAGGTGACGCTGGCTTTGTCACTGCAGCCTGGGTGGCAGTCCCGAGCTCAGGGATGACTGTCTCCTGCCCCAAACGCTGCCTCGTGCCACAGGTGGGCCAGGTGGCACCTAGGTACACATTTTGTGACATTTGTTGGGTGCTAACGAACAGAGCCTGGATGGAAGGTGCTCACAGGAATATTGGCAATTGCTAATTATTATTATAATAATGCTGTGGATAGAAGGTAGTTGGCCTTATGTAAATACCTGCTTTGATGTAAGAAGCTCCCAAGCACTGGTGGCTAACATCATTCTGATTGGCTCTTACCATCAGCTGTGGTTATTATGGTGCCTCCCCTAACAGAGCCCCAAAGAGTATTCACATATTTCTATGTGCATTGGTCACTGAATCATTAACCAACCAAGGTTTTTGTTGTTGTTGTTGTTGGTGGTGGTGGTGGTGGTGGTGGTACTGGGGGTTGAACCCAGGGCCCCCAGCCCTATTTAAAAAAAAACAGGGTCTCACTAAGTTACTGCCCACTGCCCACTGGCCTCAAAGCTCTGATCCGCCTATCTCAGTCTCCCAAGTACTGGGATTACAGGCATGCACCACTACACCCAGTCCAACCAAGAATTTAAATCACTGGTATGGCAGATCTTGTTGCTATTACTAATATGTTAGATGTACTAGCACATCTTTCTCATTGACTGATAGTCTCAAGGTTCAGACAAAAATCTTTTCCCCAAAATTTGAATTCCTACTACTTGAAATTGAGAAGTCTATGAATTTTTTTCAATGAATAAAGAAAATCTTTAGTTAGCCTAGGAGTGAAAATGGAAAGGAGGGGAAGAAACATGTTTTGGGGAAGTCTTAGGCAAGTTTGACTATTTTAACAATGATTGAGTCCCCATTGTGGACAGACACTGGAGATACAAGATACAAAGCCTTCAAGGAGATCGCAGGCTACGGGGAACACACAGACAAATTGACAAGTGCCATCAAGAACCATATGTGCAATGACACATGCATCAAGAGCAGTAGAGGCTCAAAGGAGAACAGGAGGGAGTGAGCAATTGAGACAGAGTCAGAGAAGAGGACATGAGCCAAGTCTAGAAAACTGGATGCAATGGGACCTCCAAACTCTTGTGCATGGGAATTACCAATCTCCTGCCCAAATCCCATCAAAAGCCAAACCACCTCCTCCCTAAAGTCATTTGGCTCCTATCATTCCTGTGGCACCCGCTCCCATTTTCCACCCTACCTTGTTTCACTGCACCCCTGCACCCCTTGAGCAGCCCGAGGGCAGGGATTGGGTTTCTGTCTGGGAGTATGGTGCCCTAAATGGAATTGTCATTCCACAAACACTTAATTTGATTTAAACTGACCAGCTCATTTTGATTCCCTCTGGTCCACATAGACCCATAGTAGATACTTTTTGCTATTGTTGTTGTTTTAATATTTTTTATTTTGAAATTTAAAATTTATAGAAAAATTGGAAAAAATAATACTTGGAGCTCCAAGTACTCAAGTACTGCAAGTATTGGTAATTATCTAGATCACCAATTGATACCATTTTATCACATCTGCCTTCTATGTGTGTGTGTGTATACATATACATACATAGTGACATTTGTCACAATATATGTGTACATACACATGCATGTGCACGTGTGTGCACACGCACACACACACACATGCACTAAAATTGCTTTTTCCTAAAACATTTGAGAAAAAGTGGCCCCTCAACACTTATTTCTTCAGAGTGTATTTCCTATAAACAAGGACATTCTTTTACACAATAGAACCATCAATGAACCTCATCGATGAACAAGCCAGACAATTACTATACCTCCAACAGGACCATATAATTCGCTGACACCATTTAAATTTCCCACATTGTCCCAATAATATCTTATACAGGTGCAAGCCCTTTAAATAGTTATCCTTTCACTTTAACCACCTTCATTTTGGAACAGTTCCTCCATTTTTCCTTCTCTTTCATGACCTTGACATTTTTGGAAGCATGCAGTTACTTCGTGCAATGTCCTGCAGTTTGGGCTTATCTGCAGTTTCCTTGTGACTCATGCGTTTGTAGTGAGGATTCCTCAGAGCGATGCTTTGCTCTCCTGACCGCATCTCCTCAGGAGGAGCATGATGCTGATGGTCCTGTTGCTGGTTTTCTCAAACGTTACACTTGGTAAAGATGGTGCCCTGTGGGTATCTTCAGTGAGTCACTCCTGAGTGTTTGGTGAGGAAATCACCCTATTGTAAGATTGAACTTTCCTTTCTCCTCCATTTGCTCATTTAATTTCTTATCAACGCATACCCATGGATTCCTGTTTTACACAAAGCTTTAAAATCAGTAACCATGGCCAGGCATGGTGGCACCTGGCTATAGTCCCAGCTACTCGGGTAGCTAAGGCAGGAGGACCACTTGAGCCCAGGAGTTCCGAGACCCCGTCTCAATAACAACAAAATACAACAAAATAAAACCCAGTAACTATCATTTATTGTGATGCTCAGATTGCCAATACTCAACCAGTAGGAGGTCCTTCGAGGCCACTCTCGTGTCCTGGCGATGTGTCCCCATCACCTGTTGGACATTTCCTTACTTTACAATGTCCCTGTTAGGTAGCTAGATAGAAATGAGCAGGTCAGGGCACAACTGGGATGCACCTGAGGGGAAAAGCAGGCCCTCGAGAATGGAAATGCAGGACTCCTGCCCAGATGTGGTCACACCTGCAGGCATCCTGGGAGGCTAACGCCAACTGCGCGCATGACCTCCGGCAGGGTTTCACCGCATGGCACCCACTGCATAGCACCCATTGCACTAAGCTGTGGCCTGAAGAGCAAGAGTGACCTCAGTGAATGCAGAAGCGGGGGGAAAGGTTTCCAGACTGGATAAAGCTCACCATGCAAGGCGCCATGCTGTTTGTTGTTCCAGACTCTCTCTGGTGTGTGTACCCCTTTGTTCTAGAATGTTTTCCGCATGGGGAAGCGGCCCTTTCCCTGCAATGTAACCCTTCATCATCGTCTTCTTTTACACTGTGTCCCCACTTCCCTGAGTAAACCTCTTCTGCTCCCCTAGTTGTACTTCCCATTTGAACTCTTTCCCTCAGAAAAAGCAAGAATCAAGGAAGAGAGAACCTCCCCATAACAAGTTATTTCTAGGAGAGATTATCACCCTATCACACCAACCGCCATCTTTTCTTTTCCCCACTCCAGCTCTACCATCAAGCATTTCTTGAGGGAACCCTAGTTCCACGTGTGTGTGTGTGTGTGTGTGTGTGTGTGTACATGTTTGTATGCATGTTTGTATATGTCTCGGTGTGTGTATGTATATACACATATATATGTAACACACATATGTAAGCATCTACACACATTTATACTATTTCCATATCTATAGACCTGTGTTCATGTAAAGCTAGGAGTTCACACCGACTCCTCTTCATCCTGGCACCACAGGGTTTATTCTGAACTTTCCCCTTTCTGTATTTGCAAATTCCCTCTGTCCCGGAGAAGCCTCGTCCCTCGTCCTCAACATATTTCCTTCTTTGCTCCACCATCCCTAAACATCCTCGGTCTCCCAGCTGCAGTGGTCAGAAGCTTGTGCACTCACCAGGGGACCCCAAAACAGGCAGGTCCTGCCCCCGCCGTGGAGGGACTTCAAAGGATCGATGGTGTGCGGTGTCTGGAATGAACACTCTATTTGAGTGGATTCCGCCCGCCTCTGCCGCTGCCCGGACTCAGAATCAGTGGAGAAGCAGCCCAGAGTTTACTTTTCCTGTTGTTGCTTAGCAGAGCGAGTGTTATTTTCTTCTTTGCCATGGCAGCAACCTCTTTAAATGTGGAATTTTTTCTCCCTGTTTGCTTCTCTCTACTTCTCTGATTACTCGTGGGACAATAAAAAGATTAACTGGATCCATTCGAAGATGTGGAGTGCTCTAAGCTTCTCCCAGGAAGAGTGCATTATAAATATTATATAGCTGTAAAAACTCCAACTGGAGGTCAGGGGTCAGCTGATCCCTCCCCACCGCTGCCAGATGGTCGGCTCTTCCAGCACATTCTCAGAGCCGGGAGCTCACTTCCTAGATACACGTCTTTAATCGTCTTCAAGGCCTCTGCCTTCACCCCCGCCCCCATGGCAAATGGTAACGTTGGAGGCCTGAGCCCCTCACCCTGCAGCTGCTGGTCAGTTTCTCCCTGACCTGTTTACTGTGGCAGGAGGGACACCCCCAAACAATGTCCTTTCTGTTCTTAAGGGGGGAGCCTTTCCTAAGCGCTAAATCCTCCCAACTCATGTCGATGTTTCCTTGCAGACATTTTAAAACCAGCTTGCTATGTCACACCATGTTTACCAAATGAACTTGAAAATCCAATTTTCAAAATCACTCTCTGGCCATTTATATTGTTAGGGAAATGGGGAAGGGCGAAGGAAGCCCGCAGACTCGCTCCTCCCGAGCTGGCGGTGTTTTGGAGGAGCGCAGAGGGCTGCCTGGGAACACAATGCGTCTCTGTGCATAAACTTTATTTACAGCCAAGGCTGGAGTAAAGGAACAGATGGTAAGAAAATCGGATTTAAAGAAGGGACAGATGCGCCCGCATGGGGAGCTGGGTAAATCTCCTGACTTCTGGCGCGCACAAGAGGGCGAAGTCTAGCTACAGCCCCAGTCACGTCCCGGTTTGCTGTTGATTTCAACTGTTCGGATCTTGTCTCTAAGGATGGTTAATACATCCCATTTACAAGCATTTATCTCATCCCTCCCACAGGGAACGTGTTTTCCCAGGGATTCGTCTGTTCCCCATCCTTTTATGGAAAAGAGTTTCTTGATCATCCCTGTGGCTGCGTATCTGAGATTTCAAGAATATTTAAGCTATTAACCTTGCTTGTCTGTTGAGGATGGGATTATATTTCCGCGATCTTGGAAACATCTACAAAGAGCACTTATGACAGGGAGAATAAGAATTGACATTTCTGCTTGACAGATGCGCAAGGTCGCACACGGTCCCTTCCTACTTCATCATCTCTCTGCTGCTTTTCTCTATGAAGGCAAAACAATTTTAAGATGCTTACCGGCAATGTATAACATACCTATTACAAGTCAGGTATGGTGGTGCAAGCCTGGAATTTGAGGCCAGCCTCAGCAACTTAGTGAGGCCCTCAGCAACCTAAGTGAGACTGTCTCAAGATAAAAAATACAACAGAGCTGGGCGTGGTGGCACACATTTGTAATCCCAGTATTTGGGAGGCTAAGACTGGAGGATCGCAGGTTTGCAGCGAGCCTAAGCTACTTAGTGAGGCCCTCTGCAACTTAGTGAGACCCTGTTTCAAAATAAAGAATAAAAAATAGGGCTGGGGGTGTAGCTCGGAGGTAGAATGCCCCTGGGTTCAATCCCCAGTACTGCAAAAATATATATATATATATATATATACAATAGAGCTGGGTGTGTAGCTCAGTGGGAGAATGTCCCTGGGTTCCATCCCCAGTACTATAATAATAATAATAATAATAAAAATAGCTATTATAAATGCAGATGCTAAAGCTGCTCAAGCTTACTTACCTCTCCCTCCTCAAAGAAAGTGCAAATTACTCTTCAGTTAAAATTTGCAGCTGGGTGTGGTGGCATACACCTCTAATCCCAGTACTTGGGAGGCTGAGACAGGAGGATCTCAGGTTCGAGGCCAGCCTCAAGCAACTTTGCAAGGCCCTGTTTCAAAATAAAAAGGGGGGGCTGGGGGTATAGCTCAGAGGTAGAATGCCCCTGGGCTCAATCCCCAGGACCAAAAATAAATAAATAAATAAATAAATAAATAAATAAATAAATATTTGCATTTGCTCCCTGGGGAGGGGGAGGGGAAAGAGCACACATTCTGTCCCAGTGATGTATGGTGACAGCCCCAACTATTCAATGCTGGATCAAATTTTGAATGTTTTTTATTCCAAAATGACCATATATTTATTTATAGCAATTCTAAGGTCTCCATAGCCACCCCACAGTCACTTCCCTACACCATGCACCATGACAAGACACTCCACTATTCCTGCTTCTTAGCAACTCCTAAACCACATCAGGGTCTGCGAAAGTCACCCTCAAATTCGTCCTGAGTGAAAGATGGAATTACTTAAGGAAACCCGCTATATATTATAGAAGTAGTTCCTTACAAAATAGCCAGGAGTTTAAAAATCAAAGCATCATACAGGATTGATGGCAAAGCCCACTAGAAGCGGTTTAAGTGACAGCATTAGAACTGGTGTTTTAGGCCGGGCGTGGTGGCGCACGCTTGTAATCCCAGTACTTGGGAGGCTGAGACCAGAGGATCTAGGTTCGCGGCCAGCCTCAGCTACTTAGTGAGGCCCTCTGCAACTTCGTGAGATCCGGTTTCAAAATAAAGTATAAAAAATAGGGTCAGGGGTGTAGCTCAGAGGTAGAATGCCCCTGGGTTCAATCCCCGGTACCACAAAAAAAAAAGAAAGAGAAAAGAACTGGTGTTTTGTTTTGTTGCGGTACTAGAGATTGAACCCAGGGGCATTCTACCTCCGAGCTACACACCCAGCCCGATTTTTTTAATTTAATTTTTCATTTGGAAACAGGGTCTCCCTAAGTTGCTGAGAGCCTTGCTAAATTGCTGAGGCTGGCTTTGAACCTGCAATTCTCCTATCTCAGCCTCCCAATTACTGAGATTACAGGCTGCACCACCATGCCCAGCCAGAACTAGATTGACTGGACTCCTTGCCTCATGGTCTGCATCTGGCCAGCTGCAGCTCCTGGGCATGAGAGGGATTCTTTTGGACAGCACACAGGTTGCCATCTTCAAACAGACTGTCCAGGCATGCCTCCCAGCCCCGGGAGCCCACGTTGCCTGCACCCTGGGCCGTCCACATGGCTCTGACATCCGTAGGATGCTCTTAATGGAGCTCTGCAAAGGCAACCTTGGAGTCAGAGCCTGCAGCTTGCTGATACCCTCCAATCTCACAGCACTTGGGCTCTGGCTTGCATCAGTGTAGCTTCCTTGTTCTGATGGCACAGGACACAGAAGCCCTCCCCCCTCCACCTGGCAGTAGGAAGGCCAGGCTGGGCCTGGGGTGCCTTAGTGACAATCTACCTGTCTCTGCAAAGTGAGTCATGCTCTTTTACTTTATACAACTTCTGAATGTGCCATCGACTCTGATTGGCTACCTCCAATGCAGTGCAGTTGCCTAAGTCAAGGAGAAAGCCTACCCATAAGTCCCAGAAGACCCCTGTGGCACACCTATTCACACGCACACGATCCCTGTACATTCTGGGTGGACCAGAACCAGGGCTGTGACCAATCCCACTATGTATCTTTAGTTCACTTTTGATGTCTGGAGGTCACACTGGCATCAAGAATGTCACAGTTCATGAGTCCTAAGTTCCAGGAACCAGTCACTGACGTGGGACAGTGGCTTTCACCAGCGGCAGTCACCAGGCGGAAAGTAACTTGTATGCTTTCTCTTTGAGCATCTTTTCTTTGCCTGATGCAAATATCCCCTCCATTCTGTGGGGTTCCAACTTCTGTTTGCATATGGGTCCTTTGGTATGCCTTTTTAAAAATGCAGATTCCCAGCTGGGTGTGGTGGTGCACACCTGTGATCCCAGCACTTGGGAGGCTGAGACAGGAGGATGACAGGTTGGAGGCCAGCCTCAGCAATTTAGTGAGGCCCTTAGCAACTTAGTGAGACCCTGTTTCAAAATAAAAAATAAAATAGGGCTGGGGGTGTAGTTTAGAGGTAGAACGCCCCTGGGTTCGATCCCCAGTAACAACAACCAAAAAATGCAGATTCCCCGGGGTCTCCCTGGCCTCCCTCACTTAGGATCAGTAGGTCCAGGGAGGGGCTGGGGAACAAGCTCCACAGGTGAATTTGGTGCTGGTGCATTGGGGGAGGGGCTTAGATCATCACCTGTGTCCTCTTGTCTTTCCCCTTTACACAACCCCCTTCCCACTTGCTTTACTTTATCACCAATATGCTATGACTTCCAAATCTACATTCCTATTGTCCTAGCCTCCCTCTTGAATGCTTTAAACTTCCATCACCAGCAGAGACATCTCTCTTGATATCCTGTAGATACTTTCAAAATGTAATTGTGAGAAGTTATTTCCTCCCACGACATTTGACATTAAAGGTCACTCTCTGAGATCCTCTTAAAAAATGAAAGGCCAAGTATTGTCCAGTGTGGAATCCACTCAGGGTAAAGAAAAATTTAATTTTTTTAAGGTCATTAATGGCAAAGCCCTCAGCAACTTAGTGAGACCGAGACCCTGTTTCAAAATAAAAAATAAAATAGGATTGGGGGTGTAGCTCGAAGGTAGAATGCCCCTGGGTTCAATCCCCAGTACCAGGAAAAAAAAAGTCACTAATGGTTGAATGACCCATGACACTCAGACCAGAAAGTAATTTGCTTCCACGATGTCTAAATTTGGGACTAGTGTCATCTCTTATGCTAATGCTGTGAACAGATGTTCAAATACTCCATCGTCATTTAATGAGTTTTTGCCTTATATCTCCTAAGACGAGTAGCTTCACAAGGGCAGTATTGGATAAGCTTGGGTTCTTACTCTCTGTTGCTTTGTTTTGTTTTGTTTTTGAGGTGCTGGGGAATGGAACCCCTGGCCTCACACCTGCTAGGCTATCCCTTTACCCCTGAGGGTAACACCAGCCCCTGATCCTTGATTAATTCGCAAATCAGAGCGGTGACCACTCCAACCTGAGAACCTGCGTCGTATTCAAGCAAGGATCCGAATCTGTAGTGATCCGACCCCTTCTGTTACCAGGAGAAGCCCGCCGGTTAGTCTCAGGTGTGGAGCTTTGTTGCAAGGCTACGTGCAGGTGCATCGTGAGGGAGACAGGAAGAGCGGCCTTGGCGGGGAGCTTGCGGCTTCAGAGCACAGAGAAGGCCGGTGACAAGGCTCTGCCAGCGCTGAGCACTCTGTGTCCCCTCTGGTCTTCACAACCGTCTGATTATTATCCCTGCTTTGCACTTGGGGAACTGAGGCACCGCGGGGTAGAGGAACGTCTTCCGCAGCCTGGGCCGGAGCCTATAGCTTTCCCACTATGCCATGCAGCAGCCCTCCTGGTCGCCCCCAGAATGGGACCATGTGGAGCCCTCTGTGGTGGCGGCTCTGTCACTCCCTGCTTGGCCTTTCCTGCTTCTGCCAACTGACTCGTGTCCTCGCACCAGACCTCAGCACATGGGGTTCGAGTGCAAATCCACGATGGTGCTGGGCAACGTAGAGTGCTAGGGCAGCACCTGTGTCCGTGATGGTTAATTTTCTGCCTCAGCTTGACCAGGGCGAAGGGAAGCCACATCGTTGGTAAAACGTCATTGCTGGGTGTGTCTGTGAGGATGCTTCCAGCAAAGATTCACGTTTGAATTGTTAGACTAAGTAAGGAAGATCCTCCCTCGCAAGCGCGGTGGACATCATCCAGCCCCATGAGGCCTGAGGACAGAGCTAGAGGAAGCTGAATTCCGCTCTCTGCTTGAGCCCTGGACACCCACCTTCTCTTGCCTCTGGCGTGGGCCCCCCGGGTTCTCAGACCTTGGGACATGGAGGAGGACTTCCACCACTGGCCCCCTGGGTCTCAGGTTTGGACTAGAAACACACCACTGCTTTTCCTGGGCCTCCAGCTCACAGATGGCAGATCCTGGGATTGCTCCGCTTCTGCGATCATGTGAGCCAATCCCTCATGATTACTCTCTCATCTATCCATCTATCTAGTGATACTATTGGTTCTGTTTTTCTGAAGATCTGTGACCACTGAATTCTGGAGAACACATACCATTAATGGGATGTATGGAAATTGGGGTGTCTTTGGATCTAATGAAAACAAAGACATCCCCAGGGCATAGCAGAGCTGGAGAGAAAACAGCTGGCCAGAGGAGAGGAGAGCAAATGCGTATGCCTGCCTCTCTCTCTCTCTCTCTCTCTCTCTCTGCAATCTACCTCTGAGCTACACTCTCAGCCCTTTTTCTTTTTTTAATTTTGAAACAGGATCTTGCTAAATTGCTAAGGCTGGCCTCCAGCCTGCAACCCTCCTGTCTCAGCCTCCCAAGTACTGGGATTATGGGCGTGCACCATTGTGCCATGGTGAAAACCCTCTTATGGCCACTATTTCCCAAGGCACGAGGGACATCCCCTGGGGGCTCCTAGAACCAGTTGGGGACAAATTTGAAAGTGCTGGAAATACAGTGGTGATGGAGGGTATAGGGGAGCCAAAGAAATATTACTGCTTTTTTTCCAGTTTTATTTCTTTAGATTCACAAATGAAGGGTTTGGGGGTTTTTTGTACTATTTTATCTTCCGTTTTCTTTATAGGCTGGCATGGATTGGGTAAATGTGGATTATATATTCGTAGCTCTCACAAAGGATAACCCTTTTACACCCTCCCCTCACTATAAGTGGTTGTTGTGTGTTACCATGGTTTAAGTGTATTTTCCTCCCCTATCACATCAGGACCAAGCCCCAGATGAGCACCAACCCATCCACAAAGCACTCCTGGGTGACCCTGCAGAGGTACCGAGGCCCTGCTGGGTCTCAAGTGTTATTCTAGGAAATGAAAACATAAGGATTAATAAAAGACACAAAGCCTGGCATGGTAGCACACACCTATAATCCTAGTACTTGGGAGGCTGAGACAGGAAGATCACAGGTTCAAGGCCAGCCTTAGCAACTTCACGAGACCCTCAGCAACTTCGCGAGACCCTGTTTTGAAATAAAAAAATTTTTTTAAAGGGGACTGAGGGTATAGCTTGGAGGAAGAATGCCCCTGGGTTCAATCCCCAATACAAAACAATAAAATAAAATAAAATAAAATAAAATAAAATAAAATAAAATAAAATAAAAATAAGAGACAAGGTCCTGCTGTCACTTTTGGGTTGAAACATCCACCCCAAGTGAGCAGGGGCTTTGGAAGACCATCCAGGCCAGTCACCACAGGCCCGACCCCAGCCAGCCAGCTCTGCTCACGCTCCCCACTCGTAGCCCATGCTGTCCCTGCTCAGCTCTAATGCTTAGAGAGCTCTTGCATAAATAGTGGCAGAGATCTATTCTGCTGTGTCTGTTGGTTGGCCTTGGTTTTGTCCTTTGGAACTAGATAGATCTCCTTTCATCTGAGAGCCCTTCCGAAAATCAGTCAATCTACACACTCATCATCCTCACCCTTGCTTACTCTCATCTCTCTGCCACCCTCCTCTTTGCCCACCAAGCCCAGGTCAGACCCCTTCCCCATCCTTTCCTTCTCTCAGCCTCAGCATTTGCAACTCTGGTACTTTTTGGGGGAGGAGGGTGGTACTAGGAATTGAAGCCAGGGGCATTATACCTCCAAGCTACACCCCCAGCCCTATTATATCTTTTATTTTGAAACAGGATCTCACTAAATTGAGGAGGGTCTCATTAAGTTGCCAAGGCCGGCTGCAAACCTGCAATCCTCCTGTCTCACCCTCCCAAGTACTGGGATTACAAGCATGCACCACCACACCTGGCCGGTACTTTTTTCCTTAGACTTTATTTCTTCTTCATGGTGGGACTCTTTCTCTCCTTCCCTGCCAGCTTAGCACCAGCTCTAGGCTTGGAGTTTTGATCTCTGTGTTGCTAAGCTAGCTCATTGCCATCCTGGACATGTTGTGGTCAGCGGTGGATGCAAGGATGCGACAAGTCTGCTTGCTTTGGGGGTTTGTTTTGTCTTTGGCTGAGTCTATTCTTTCTTTAAATTTAGATTATTGTCATGCATAATAAACTTAAGAAACTGGATCAGGGAATCCATATATGGTAATTCTTCTGATTACTAAAGTAAAATTTAATAAAACATATCTACCAGCAGACCCTTCTGCAGAGAAAGAAGGAGCTGAGAACAAGTAGATGAATGAACGAATGAATGGATAGATGTTTTCTGGTCCATAAGTCTTAGAATCAGTGTTGCCCAAACATGGTGGTGCACACCTGTAATCCCAGTACTTGGAAGGCTGAGACAGGAGGATTGCAGGTTTGAAGCCAGCCTCAGCAACTTAGCAAGTCCCTATTTACAAATAAAAAATAAAATAGGGCTGGGGATATAGCTTGGAGGTAGAATGACCCTGGGTTCAATCCCTAGCACTACAAAGAAAAAAGAATCAGTGTTGTCCATTTTTAGTTTATTCTAACTTATACCAAATAGATAAATAAAATGGATGGTTTTCCTTTTTAAATGTTTTATTGGTGTATATTAAGTATACATAATAGAAGGATTCATTGTGACATATTTGCACATGCACATAATATAATTTAATCAATTTTATTCCCCAGTACCTCCCTTGCCCTCCACTCCTCCCTCTCCCAATCCCCTTTCTTTCCCCTGCTGGTCTATCCCGCCCCCCCCCTTTTTTTCTATCTTCCACATATGAGAGAAAATATATGACTCTTGACTTTCTGAGTCTGGCTTATTTCACTTAACACGAGTCCCTCTAATTCCATTTTTTCCTGCAAATTACATTTTATCCTTCTTTGTGGCTGAATGAAACTCCATTGTGTATATATACCACAGTGTCTTTATCCACTCATTTATTGGTGGACACCATAACTTGGCTATTGTGAATTGTGCTGCTATAAACATGGATAGGCACATATTGCTACAGAATGCTGACTTTAATTCTCTTGGATAAATACCAAAGAGTGCTACAGCAGGATCATATGGTGGTTTCATTACTAGACTTTTGAGAAACATTCATACTGATCTCCACAGTGGTTGTACTAATTTACAATCCCACTGGCAGTGTGCAAGTGTTTCTTTCCCCCCACAACCTTGCCAGCATTTTTGTTGATGATTGCCATCCTAACTGGAGTAAGATGAAATCTCACTGTTTTCAGTTTTTATTTGCATTTCCCTGATTGCTAAAGACGTTGAACACTTTTTCATATATATGCTAGCCATTTGTATTTATTTTGAGA
This sequence comes from Glis glis, assembly GCA_004027185.1. Taxonomy (NCBI): domain Eukaryota; kingdom Metazoa; phylum Chordata; class Mammalia; order Rodentia; family Gliridae; genus Glis; species Glis glis. The sequence continues at coordinate 18,268 of PVJS01017781.1, forward strand.
AATGTCTGTTTAGTTCATTTGTCCATTTATTGATTGGGTTGTTTTGTTTTGTTGGTATTAAGCTTTTTTGAGTTCTTCATGTATCCTGGATATTTTAGCTGGGCATGGTGGTGCATCCCTGTAATCCCAGTACTTGGGAGGCTGAAACAAGAGAATCAAAGGTTTGAAGCCAGCCTCAGCAACTTAGGGAGACCCTGTTTCCAAATAAAAAAATTAAAAAATAGAGCTGGGGGTATAGCTTGGAGGTAGAACACCCCTGGTTTCAATCCCCAGCATTAATCCTTTGTTGGAAGAGTAACTGGCAAAGATTTTTCTCCCATTCTGTAGGGTCTCTTCAGACTCTTGCTTGTTTCCTTTGCTGTGCAGAAGCTTTTTAATTTGATACCATAATGGATGGTTTTTCAAATCAAAGTATCTGGGTTTCAGTCATTACTATTGCTAGTTTATTAATGTTAAATAAATAATCGCATCACACCGTGTGACATAATTGGTAAGTATTTATGCTGCTGAATCCGTGACCCAGTTTTCTGAAGACATCTGTTTTCTAAAAGGATTTTTTTCAAACTGAGATTAGAAGGCCCTACTCAAGAAGGATTGCCTCATAAAATACATGACCTCCACTTAAATTTGCATTTCAGATAAACAGCACATGGTTTAGTAGTGTAACCGAGTCTCGGACAGTGCATGAGATGTACTTATGCTAAGAAATTGTCCATCGTTTATCTAAAACTCAAATTTAACTGGGCATTTTGTATTTGTCTTTCTCGCCCACCTCCCCGCCCCTTTCTTTCTTCTAAATCTGACAATCTTAACATCCAAGACTTAGGTCCTCGTAGTTCATTCCGATTTTCACCCTTCTACTACTAACACCCCTCTTCCCCATCCTTCACCCCATTTATTTATTAACTTTTCTCTCTTTCCTTCCTTTCAGAAACAGAGACTGTGATTTCTGATCTCCCGAGTGTGAGCGCCCAGTGAATGACCTAGCTCCAGCCTAGTGAATGGGCTCACTCCTCTTCCAAGCTGCATTCGGGCTTTGTCCCCGCTGACAATATGCAGCAGGTGTGTCGCCTTTGTTGATTTCTATTGTGGGATTTTTTTTTTTAATGTGTATGGGACAAAGCGCCTGGGAAACCTGCTTAAGCAACCTCTGAACCGATGAGTAATAGTTCAACAGTTGCAAACAGGTGAAACCAGTCTCTCTGTGCAAATGAAGCCAGCTGTGGCGTCGGTCAGGGCGGGGATCTGTGACAGAAAGGACTGTACTAAGACAGGCCTGCATGTTCAATATGTCCTCCCCCCCTTTCTTTTTTTTTAACCTGAAAAAGATTCATTTCCTTTTTTTAATACCAGTTATGTTTCTATTGTCCTTTCACCCCACAAACTGTGTATGGGGACGGTGGGTACTGGGGGTTGAACCCAGGGACATTCTACCTCCGAGCTACACCCCTAGCCCTTTTGTTTTGTTTTGTTTTGTAACAGGGTCTCACTAGGTTGTTGAGAGTCTCACTATGTTGCTGAGGCTGTCCTCAAACCTGCAGTCCTCCCTTCTCAGCCTCCCAAGTACTAGGATTATAGGCGTGCCCCACCATGCCTGGCTAACCCCCATAAACTCTTATTCTTTTTTTTTTGTGTGTGTGTGGTACAGGGGATGGAACCCAGGGGCATTCTACCTCTGAGCTAAACCCCCAGCCCTATTTTTTATTCTTTATTTTGAAACAGGGTCTCACTAAGTTGTGGAGGGCCTCACCAAGTAGCTGAGGCTGGCCGCGAATCCGGATCCTCTGGTCTCAGCCTCCCAAGTACTGCCCCATAAACTCTTGAGACCTTTCACAAAGGTCAAAGAATAATCCATGGATTGTCTTCTCTGAGGACTCTGGGTCATCCCATAGCCATCAAAAGGCTTTATTGCTCCTAGCCTGAGTTGAGATGTACCAGACCACCCCCTCCCCTGGCCAGCCAGGAAAACAACCACCATGAAGCCATTCATGCCATTGTTTTATTGTGGTTTTGTTATTGTGTATATGTGTGTGTGTGTGTGTGTGTGTACATGAGTGGGTATGTGTGGTACTGGGTATCAAAACCTGGGCCTCATGTATGCCAGGCAAGTGCTCTATCTGCCTGGCACCCAGCCCGTTTCATTATTATTTATGGATCTCAGTAGGCATATCATAAACAGAGGGGAAAAGTCACAGCGTTCTTGTTGGGAACAGGCTGCATCAGTGTCCACCGTGTGAGGCTTTAAATTGATAGGTAATTACTGTCAACGTATTAGACAATGCAAGCTGGTTCAATATGCAATTATACCCTTTCATTGCTGTAAATGATATACTATGCGGTACATTGTTACCTATGTTTAATAAATATTACTAAGAATAGCTGGTGAGAGCTGGGCCTGGATGGGCATGCCTGTAATCCAGCTACTTGGGAGGCTGAGGCAGGGGGATCACAAGTTCAACACCATCCGCAGCAACTTAGACCCTGTCTCAAAATAAAATTTTAAAACGACTGGGGAAGCAAAAATCTCAGCAACCTAGCGAGACCCTGTTTCAAAAAAAAACCAAACTAAAAAGGGCTGGGGTGTAGCTTGGAGGTAGAATGCCCCTGAGTTCGATCTCCAGTAGCATAAATAAATAAATAAGGCAGGGCGTGGTGGCGCATGCTTGTAATCCCAGTTCTTGGGAGGCTGAGACAGGAGGATCTTAGTTCATGGCCAGCCTCAGCTACTTAGTGAGGCCCTCCACAACTTAGTGAGACCCTGTTTCAAAATAAAGAATAAAAAATAGGGCTGGGGGTGTAGCTCGGAGGTAGAATGCCCCTGGGTTCAATCCCCAGTACTGCAAAAAATTAAATAAACAAGGTCTGAGGATGCAGCTCAATGGTAGAGTTTTTGCCTAGCATGCATAAAGCCCTGGGTTCAATTCCTAGTACTGCAAAAAAAGTATAAGACTAATAAATTTACTAAACATAGATGCTGAGAAATATTAAAAATAAACGACTTAGTAGAGCAAATATGAAGATATTTCTGAACTTTAAAGCAAACTTGAGATCCAGTGAACCTTTGGTTCCGAAAATTTCATATACATGAAAATGTCCCAGAGATTTTTCTGTAGACAGACTACTCCCATGCCACATTCCCAGAGACTCCAGTTCAGCAGGATTGGTAACACTGCATGTGCGCGTGGTCAGGAGCCAGAATCCTCTGCACTGTGCTACCTATGGAACTCTCCCAGGCCTCAGTGTCCCCACATGTAAAATGGGGACAAGGCTGCCCATCGCATGGGTTGTTGTGAGGACAAGTTATCATTTCTAAAGCACTGAGTAGAAGATCCACATATGTTAGCAATTTATTTTTGTTTTTTGTTTTTTGTTTTTGTTTTTGTAGTACTGAGGATGGAACCCACGGGCAGTCTACCTCCAAGCTACACCCCCAGCCCTATTTTATTTTTTATTTTGAAATAGAGTCTCACTAAGTTGTGGAGGGCCTCACTAAGTTGCTGAGGCTGGCTTCGAACCTGTTATCCTCCTGTCTCAGCCTCCCAAGTACTGGGATTTTACAAGCCTGTGCCACCACGCCCGGCTCAGCAATTTCTTTTAAAGCAACGCTCCAGGTGACCAAGATGCTGGCCTCCCCAGCCCTTGCTTTCATGAACATCATAGTGTGGCCCCAGCTAACTATGAGCTCAGTTTGGGCTGTGCATCAATCAGTTAATTCCTCTGTATGTCTGTTCACTGCCAACAAAGTCAGTCTACAAATTCTTAGCTCACTCACAGATCTAGTCCTTGAGAAAGGAAGTGGCCACATTTCCCCCAAGAGCCTGGTAGTCTCCACTGTGCTCAGTGAGGATATTTGGAAGGCTGAGAAATACATGCTCAACAAGGAGCGTGCTGAGACTGTACGCACCAGTGAGGGACGGTGGAGCCCGCTGCTGCTCTTGCAGAGAAATGTGAGTGGTCACAAGAAGTCTGCCATCTTGGCTGCGACGAGAAGCCTGGCACACGTGAGCCTGTTAGCACCCTACCTATGGCCGTGGGTGCGTCTGAATGTGGGGCATACCTGGGTGGCCACAGGTTCAGAGTCTCCTTCCACCTCTTCCTTCCAGGACTTGAAATGCTGGTGGGTCCCAGAGCCCTGGCCTCTTCTCTTCTCCATTCTTTTTCTAGGTCATCTCATCCAGGCCCTTGGCATTAAGTAAATTCTGAGTTGATGTTCACAGCCTGACCTCTAGTTGGGTTCTTACATGTTTCATTCTCTATTCCCCTTCTGCATGTGGACACTTAATGTGTCCAAAAATGAACTCTTGTTTCCAGATCCAACAGCCCCACTATCCACATAAACCAGCATTCAGCTAGGTGTGGTGGTGCATGCCTGTAATCCCAGTATGTGGGAAGCTGAGACAGGAGGATCACAGGTTCAAGGACAGCCTCAGCGACTTAATGAGACTCTCAGCAACCTAGTGAGACCCTGTTTCAAACAAAAAAGAAAAAAAAGTGAAAAAGGGCTGGTGGTGTAGCTCGGAGGTAGAATACCCCTGAGTTCAATCCCCTGTACCACAAAAATAAAATAAAATATAAAATAAAAAAGACCGTGATGTAGCTCAGAGGTAGAATGCTCCTGGGTTCAATCCCCAGTACCCATGATAACAATAATAATAATAATTATTATTATTATTATTACTATTATTATTATAATGATGATGATAGCCGGGCGTGGTGCCGCACACATGTAATCCCAGTACTCAGGAGGCTGAGACAGGAGGATCCGGGTTCGTGGCCAGCCTCAGCTACTTAGTGAGGCTCTCCGCAACTTAATGAGACCCTGTTTCGAAATAAAGAATAAAAAATAGGGCTGGGGGTGTAGCTCGGAGGTAGAATGCCCCTGGGTTCAATCCCCAGTACCTCCAAAACAAATAATAATAATGATGATGACAAAATGAAGAAGTTTTGGAAACCAGAAGAATAATGAGTATTAACACACACACAAAAAATATTCAATTTGGGCTTCAAATATTCTATTTGAAGAGCCAGGAAGATTTGCATAGGTGAAAAAAAGAAGCAAGGGCTTAGCCGGTGGGGAAATAGCACTGGCAAAGCACAAACATGACCACAAGATTTGTGTAGCAGTAAAAAGAAACTGATCTGATAGATGCAGAGAGCACAGGACAAATGCAAAAAGAAGCCGAGGTTGAATAAACAGGAAGGGGCAGATCAGAGCCAGTGTTGAATGTGTCAGTAGAGGAGTTATTTGAAGGGGGCATGACTTTTTCCAGCAGGTGTCGATGACATGTGTGGTATCACGTAGTGATTGAAGCTGGGAATAAAGGGGCGTTTGGCCACCTGTCCAGTGCTCAGGCAAAGCCCCAGGACTAGATAAAGGTCTCTACAACTAGATTTCCCCACAGCCTGGACAGAAATCCCAGAACGATTCCCTCTGCTCCTGGGACAGGTCTCAGAAACTCGAGGTCACTATAGAATCTGAGCATGGACCCATCCAGGGGGACCTCACATGACTCTACGTCAGGGAGTTGGTTGCTATAGAATCCAGTGAGTATTGGTTTTTCTCTGCGGCATGGGGCGGGGGGGGGGGGCTTCCTGAAAACACACTGGAGACATTGTTGGGGAAATGTCAGGTTCTTAATCACCAAAAAAATGATCACAATGGAATTTCAAGACTCACCCCCCTGGTTTCTCTGGAGCTGCCGTAAAAACACCATTGCATTGGAAAGTGGTATGTTGGTCATGATTCAAAGGAATGCTCTGTAACAGACCTCTAAAGATGCACCCAGGACCTTCTGAGAAATCCTGTTTATTCCAGATGTTGCAGACTTGTGTCTGCGATATAAAATGGATCTACTGTGAGAAAAAGCCAGAAATGACCTAGATAAATGCCGCACAACCTAGGGGACCCACTCAGTTTTTTCTATTAAGACCAAGTGACTGACTGAATGGTCAGCCTGTTAGAGTTGCCTCACCTCCCCTCAAAGATGAGAACAGCATCTCATTATGTAGCACCGAAGAAACATTTTAAAGAAGGCTTCGGCATTGCTTTATTTCCAAGCCTGTAACTGGGTCATTGATTGCACCTGAAAAAAATAATCCATCTACTGTGCCTCCTCCTGTGTCATATACCACAGGGTCACCACAGGTGGTGGAGACAGTGAGTTGTGTTACCCTCTTCCAGGGGCCAGAGTCTTCCATTATTTTCTATTATTGCACCAGGAGGGAGAATCACATCTAGTGGGTGTAGCATCACCTGGTACCCACCTGTCTGCTGGGTGCTTCGCATATTTTTTCTCAGTGAATCCTCAACTGGAAAAGAGCTGACATCACACCCACGCAACCTATGAAAGCAGCAACCCCAGAGGGCATCGGCCCCTCCGCAGGCTGTTTATTTCAGATCAGGAATATGCTAACTCTTGGAGCTCCTGTTGCTGGCTCCAAACCTTTGCAATAAGAATAGTTCTGCCTAGCCAGGTCTGGTGGCACACTCCTGTAATCCCCGTACTTGGGAGGCTGAGTGAGGAGGATCCCAGGTTTGAGGCCAGCGAGTGACTGTTTCAGAATAAAAAATGAAAGGGGATGTAACAGTTCAGAGGTAGAACACCTCTGAGTTCAATCTCCAGTACCATAAAATAAAATAAAAAAGAATATCTCTGCCTAGTGTACAAGGTACTGGGTGATCCCCAAAACTGCAAAAATAAAGATAGGTAGATAGATAGATATAGAATAAACCAACAAAAAATAAAAGCAATTGCTCTGTCTAGTCATATAGAGGTAGAATCCTTTGCAAAAAAAAATTGCTATATAACTTAGCCATGACTAGATCCCATTTATTTCAAGCAAGAACTGATAAAAGTCCAGGACAACAAAAGACTACGTAAGAAACAAAGAAAAATGATTCCTTCTTCTTCCAAACAGGGGCCACATCTTCTTTGTCATTCTATTCTCAATGCCTAAAGAAAAAAAAAATTGTCCTCTCCCTCTCTCCGCTTCCTGCCACCATTCCCTGAGCTCTGTAGGCCTGGCCTCACACGGACTGAATCCTGAATCTCCAAAAAACTGTGAGCAAATAAATCTTCCTCTAAGTTATGTGGCCAGTCATTTTGGATTATAGCAGTGAGAATGTTGACTGACACACTAAACAACTTATTTACCCCTAAAAATAGTTAAGATGAAAAATCCTAGCCGGGCGTGGTGGCGCACGCTTGTAATCCCAGTACTTGGGAGGCTGAGACTGGAGGATCCGGGTTCGCGCCAGCCTCAGCTACTTAGTGAGGCCCTCCGCAATTTAGCCAGACCCTGTTTCAAAATAAAGAATAAAAAATAGGGCTGGGGCTGTAGCCCAGAGGTAGAGTGCCCCTGGGTTCAATCCCCAGTACCACAAAAGAAAAAAAAGAAAAAGAAAAATTCTATCATGTGTGTATGTACAATTTTTTTGAGGTACTGGGGGTTGAACCCAGAGCCTCATATATGTCAGGCACACACTCTACCACTGAGCCACTGAGCTACATCCCCCACCTGTGTGTGTGTGTGTGTGTGTGTGTGTGTGTGTGTGTGTGTATGTGTGTGTGTGACTGAGGACTGAACCCAGGGACATTCTACCTCTGAGTTACATCCTCCAGCCCTATCTTATTTTTTAGTTTGAAACAAGATCTCATTAAGCTGCTGAGGGCCTCACTAAGTTGCTGAGGCTGACCTTGAACCCGAGATCCTCCTGTCTCAGCCTCCCAAGTACTGCGATTACAGGTGTGTACCACCATGCCACGCTCCCCTACCCTTTTTATTTGTTTATTTCGATACAGGGTCTCACTAAGTTACCCAGGCTGGCCATGAACTTGCGATCCTCCTGCCTCCACCTCCTGAGTAGCTGGGATTATAGGCACGTGCCACTGTGTCCAGATGGTGCTGTTAATTTTGATCATGATCAAGGTGTGGTTCAGTTTCACAATCATGGACTCACTCCTTGCCTCCCCTCATATGTTTACAAAGAAGTTCATGAAAAAGCCTAAACAGAAGCTCAACATTTTATAGGAAACATTTAATAGTATCATTGTACTTGACAAAAGAAAGCATTTCAGAATCCATTTTCCATTGTCGTTGCAGAATAAACCATTTCATTCCTCACCCCTTCCCTTGCTGGTCACTTTCAGTGTTTGTGGTAAAAGAATTTTCAAAATACAAATCTTGCTATATAACTCTGTGTGTGTGTGTGTGTGTGTGTGTGTGTGTGTGTGTGTGTGTTACTGGGGATTGATCCCAGGAGCATTCTACCTCTGAGCTACACCCCTCTGAGCTTCAACCCCTTTTTGAAACAGGGTCTCACTAAGTTGCTGAGGGCCTCGCTAAATTTCTAAGGCTGACTGCGAACTTGCAAACCTCCTGTCTCCGCACTCCAAGTACTGGGATTACAAATGTGTGCCACCACACCCGGCCTATCATCCTTCTTTTAAAAAATCATCCCATCACTAATGAAGAAAGTATGTCTTTCTGTTTGAATTCTGTGTCTTGACACGTGTCCTCAAAGTGAAGATTGTTTGGGAAAAGCACACTATTTATGTGTGGCCAAGACCTTTATACTTTTTTATTGACAGCCCCAACTGCCACCAGACTTGGTTGGGTATTAGTACCGAGGGAACTCTCTGGATTCACTAGAAATTATTGGCAGGGGGCTTAGCTCCCACTGAGTAGGAAATGAGCCCAGGTCTTGGATGCAGAAGCCTTTGGATGGGGGGTACTGTGCCCAGGCACTAATCAGAGCTTTCATCACCTGATAACAGGCCACTTCATTTATTTATCATGTCTTCTCTTCATTCTCTGCCTCTTTCTGCTAAAATGAAGGAAGCTCCTTGAAGCCGAGGGGCTCAGCTTTGTTCACAGACAATGCTGCCTCTTCCATATTAAGCACTCAACTAAGATTTGCGGATTGAACTAAATGAGCTTGTTAGTGAATGTCATTCATGTAACAAATGCCACTGGCATGCTCACTTAACATGACTAAAACAGAACATTTTATGTTATAATTTTACCAAACACACACAAAAACTGAAAAAAAAAACAAAACAGTCATCTGACATGGGCTAGTCCTAGACTGCTGCTGTCACCTCAGTAGATCTGCCCTTCTGAACCGGCCCAGACCAATTCCTCATCCCAAGGTCCAATGGAAGATCAGTCAGTGTCGGAGCCCTTTGATTCGAGTTTTGTCTAAGTTTTTAGTTTTTCTAGGTGAGGACAGGAGGTTGAAGAAAAGCAGCCCCTGTGGCTTTAAACTTTCCCACCATGCTTTTCCAGAGGGACTTTTACTATTATTACTACAGAGGTTTTTTGTTGTTTTGTGGTACTGGGGATTGAACCCAGGGGCATTCGACCTCCAAGCTACACCCCCAGCCCTATTTTATTTTTTATTTTGAAACAGGGTCTCACTAAGTTGCGGAGAGCCTCACTAAGTAGCTGAGGCTGGCCATGAACCTGCAATCCTCCTGTCTCAGCCTCCCAAGTACTGGGATTACAAGCATGTGCTACCACGCCTGGCTACTTACAGAGATTTGAAGAGTAGAGTCCTCTAATTCTAAAATCAACAATGTGATCATTTCCCCCCAGGAAAAGGCAGGGATGAAAACACTAGTTGGTATTTTCTGCCATTTTCCAGGTCACCCATCGTTAGCTGAGTGCTCGGTGCTATGACCATGGGAAGCCAGAAACCACCACTTGGACAACATGGCAGTCACTGCTTCTCTTGTTCTCAGTCAGGTCCTCTTCCCTCAGTGGAAAAGCCTTTTCTTGCCAGTGATGACTTCTAAAGAGCAAGATGACAGTTCAAGCCGGGCGTGGTGGTACACGCCTGTAATCCCAGTACTTGGGAGGCTGAGACAGAAGGATGGCAGGTTCGAGGCCAGCCTCAGCAACCTAGTGAGGCCCTCAGCAACTTAGCCAGACCCTGTTTCAAAATAAAAAAATGAAATAGGGCTGGGGGTGTAGCTCAGAGGTAGAATGCCCTGAGGGTTCTATCATTAGTCTCACACACACATACACACGATGACAGTTTAGGGCAGTTTTCAGGGTTAGCGCTGACAGTAGAGAGAGCTGAGCCAGTCATCCACCCTGGGAGATTTGCATTAGTGTTCACAGGACACTTTATGATCTACAGATACCCGGGCAGGATCTGCAAAGCAGAACACCAAGGTTTCCTGGATCACAGCCCTTCAAATTATCTAGTTTGCTTCTTAAATATATGAACATTTTTGTACAAGTTGTGACAATGACAAGCCCTTTATGAGTAGATCCTATTAAAGTCTCCACCCCGACGCGACTCTCCTCTGAGGCTTAAGAGAAAGAGAGAGACTTAGAGGATGCTAATTAACACGAGGCTTCTAGAAGATATATGAGGCAAGGCATATATTGGGTGCTCAATTAAAAAACAATGTTCAGGCTGGACGCAATGGCACATGCCTATAATCTGAGTACTTGGGAAGCTGAGACATCATGATCACGGGTTAGAGGCCAGCACACAGTTATTTAGTGAGACCCTGTTTAAAAAAAAAAATAGGGCTGGGTATGTAGCTCAGAGGTAGAATGCCCTGGTTTCAATCCCCAGTACCAAAAAAAAAAAACCCAAAAACAACATAAGCAAAAGAAAACAAAAACAATGTTCTATTGAACTTACCACCAGAGTCAATGAGCCAAGGAATGTTTTTGTAAAAGGCTAAAGTGATGAGTGCTGTCGTTCACAAATTTTCTACCATCTGTTCAAATTTAGATTCAGATAAAAATGTAATAAACAGGCACTGGACACCTGCTTTGTACCATTTTAAGTGTTTTTACATTTTATCTTATTTCATTTACAGCCATAGCTATGTAGATTAGAAAATCACAGTGTGACCTAAGGGTGTAGCTCCATGGTAGAGTGTTCGTCTGTCCAATGTGTGAGGCCCTGGGTTTGATGCCAGGCACTGCAAAAAAGAAAAAAAAATCATAGTAGGGATGTGTGTGTGTGTGTGTGTGTGTGTGTGTGTGTGTGTGTGTTTGGATCAAACCCAGGATTTCACACATGCTAGGCAAGTTCTCTACCATGGAGTGACATCCCCAACCCCAGAGTAAACTTTTTGAGGCAAGTGATCTGGTGGTCAGTTAAGAAATCACCTGTCTCTTTATTCTTTTCAAATTTTATTTCTCTTTTTCTTTACTCTCCTCACTTTTTTTCCTCTCTCTCTTGCTCTCACTCTCTTTGAATTATATGAATAGGAAGATTTTCTTACTTTTATTTTAATTCTATTGGTTGTAAGACTCAAGACACTTAAATTTTTAGGATTCTAACAAAAAAAGTATACTTTTGTTGAAAGACTACAGGTTAATTCAATCAACCCTAAGTCAATATTTTTATAACTGTGTTTTATTACAACTATTCATTTTAGTTAGAATGTTACTACTATATTTAGTTTAATTGTATGTTTTGATTATGGGTTGTAATAAAATGCTGGGTTTGAATTAAAACTGTCACAGAAATGAGCAGAAAAATGCAAAAGAAGTCAGGATAGGAACTACAGACTCAAGGAGAGGAGTAAAAGGCATCAAATTGAAACAAACAAACAAAAAAAGAAATCAAATAGTCTCTGAGCCAGGCGTGGTGGCACACACTTGTAATCCCAGTACTTGGGAGGCTGAGACGGGGATTACAGGTTTGTGGCCAGCCTCAGCTACTCAGTGGGGCCCTCCGCAACTGAGTGAGATCCTGTTTCAAATTAAAGAATAAAACATAGGGCTGGGGGTGTAGCTCGGAGATAGAATGCCCCTGGGTTCAATCCCCAGTTCTGCAAAAAAAAAAAGAGAAAAAAATAGTCTCTGCTTGTGATGATATGATCTTATATGTGGAAAACCCTGAATGTTCATCCAAAAAACTGTTGGAAATAAGCAAATTCAGTAAAGTTCCAGGATACAAAATCAACTTACAAGATTCAGTTCCATTTCTATACACTAAAAATGAACTATCTAAAAAAGAGATCAAGAGAATAATTCCATTTATGATAGCACAAAAAGGAATAAAATACTTAAAGGACAAGCTTAACCAAGGAGGTAAAAGATTTTAACACTGAAAACTATAAAACATTGATGAAAGAAATTGAAGAAAACACAATAGGTGCAAAGCTCTCCTGTGCTCATGGGTTGGAGGAATTAATATTACTAAAATGTCCATACTACCCAAAGTGATCCACACATTCAGTGTAACCTCTATCAAAATTCCAATGGCAATAAATATATAAATAATTTAAAGATAAGACAAGAGGAAAAAATGCCAATGGTATATTTCACAGAAATAGAATGATCCTGATATCTATATCGACCATAAAAGACCCTGAATAGCCAAAGCAATTTTGAGTAATAAGAATGCTATGGTTAGATATAGAATTATCCCCTGAAGAGCTCATGTATTAATGTTCAGAGTTAATATAAATAAGTCAAGAGGATTATAATGTCATCAGTAGATAGATCCATTATAACATATTTATTGAGTGACAACCTAGGCAGGTGGGGCGTGGCTGGAGGAGGTGGGTTCCTAGGGGTGGTCTTTGGGACTGTGCTTGTGTCCTTGAATCCCCTTGCTTGCTCTCTTGCTTCTGGCCTCCATGATGTGAGAGAAGAGTCCTTGCTCTCTCCTTTTTCCACTCCCTGAGCCATGCCCTGAGCTCCACAAACCCAACCTGACATGAACTGCATCTCTGAAATCTCCAGAACTGTGAGCAAATAAATCTTCCTTCCTCTAAGTTTTGGTGGTCAGTTGTTTTGGATTACAGCAGTGAGAATGCTGACCAAAACAAAGAATAAACTGGTGAAATCACATTTCCTATATCTAAATGGTATTATAAAGCTATAGTAATCAGAACAGTATGATACTGGCATAAAAACAGACTGGTCAACTAGTCTTTGACAAGGGAGAGAATAGTCTCTTCAAGAAATAGTATTGAGAAAACCAGATATCCCCATTCCAACAAATGAAAATGGACCCTTATCTTACATCATACACACAAAAAAATTCACTCAGAATGGATCAAAGACTTAAAAATAAGACCCGAAATCATAAAACTTCTCGAACAACATAGAGGGGAAGCTCCTTGGTTATTAGTTCTGGCAATGATTCTTTTTTATAACACCAGAAGCATAAGCAACAAAAGCAAAAATAAGCAAGTGGGACTACATCAAACTAAAAAGCTTTTGCACTATAAAGAAAGCAATCAACAAAATGAAAGGGCAACCTACAGAATGAGATAAAATCATTGCAAACCATACATTTGACAAGGGGCTAATATCCCAAACATTTGTAAACCTTATGTCCGATAAATTGTTAATATAAGGAATTCATACAACTCAATACCAAAAAAAAAAAAAAAGCTGCCAGGCAGGGTAGTATACGCCTGTAATTCCAGGACTTGAGAGGCTAGGACAGGAGGATCACAAGTTCATGGATAGCCTCAGCAATGCAGTGAGACTCTCAGCAAATTAGTGAGACCCTGTTTCAAAACTAAAAAATTTTTTAAAAGGGGGCTGGGGGTGTAGCTCAGAGGTAGACTGCCTTTGGTTCAATCCCCAGTACCAAAAACAAACAAACAAACAAAAAGCTCAATGTGCCAGGGTCGTGCTCATAAATCTAACCTGAATTCAAATCAAAATGTTTGACTAATGCCAGTGCAATTTAATATCATCATTGTCCTCTATTGTTGTATCCTTTCTATATTTCTATCCATCCTTATCTGTTTAGCTTTATATCCTATGTATTTTCTCATTTTATTTCCTACTTTAATGACAAAAGTTAACTATATATATAAGGACTGCCCTGGAGAAAGCAGTCATATGTGTTGGCTAAAAGTCATAAATAGCTATCACCTAAGTGTTTAGTTATGAACTTTCCTAATAATCACATTTATTCTAACCTCCGGGCTTTGCCCAGAAGCCCCCGCTGCCCCCATCTACCCACCCATATTTGTATTAGTCAGGATTCTCAGACTCAGCTGCTTAAGCTTTCTGTTTTATAGGTGGCATTATTTATGAAAGGACACTAGATTGGCTCACAGATGTGAGGCTGAACAGTTAAGCCTTGTTAAGGACACGTCCAATGCCCCAGCCCACTGGGACTCTCTGGCCATCTCCTGCCTTTGAATTGCCGCACATCGGTGTCATTCTCTCAGGGCAGCATCTTCTGTGGGAGTAGGAAGTATAGTTGTCCTGGGTGCACACTCCTGAGCTCTCTTCCAAGAAGAAGAAACAGAGGGAGAAGGAGAAGGAGCACACCTGTAATCCCAGTACCTGAGAGGCTGAGATAGGAGGACTGCAGGTTCAAGATCAGCCTCAGCAACTTAGCAAGATGCTGTTTCAAAATAAAAAGGGCTGAGGGTGTAGCTCAGAGTAGAACACCTCTGGGTTCAATCCCCAGTACCAAAAAAGAAAGAAAGGAAGGAAGGGAGGGAGGAAGGGAGGGAGGGAGAGAAGGGGGGAGGGGGAAGGAGAGGGGAAGAAGAAAAGAAGTATCTTTCTCCAGCTCAGGTTTGAAAATTACTGGCAAAAAGATGGCGATTGGCCTGGCTGTAACCTTTAGCCTACCCAGGACGGATCACTGTGACCGGGGAATGGAGTGGAGACGAGTGCTTGACTCCTCTTGGGCTCTGTTCCTCTGAAGTACGTCCTGATGAGTAGCCCACGCATGAGTTTAAGGAGTATGTACCAGAAAATAGTCTGTTCTAGACAGACAAAATGTTGAATGTTCTACTCTAGGGCAGGATCAAACCCTACTTCCTCCCTTGACTGCTTCAGGCCAAAGTCATTCATTATGAACAAAGATTCACGGAGCACCTACTACGCAAGTCAGCGTTGCTAGGTGCTGGAGACACCCATTTCTTCCTTCGGTCAGTCAACAAATGTTTATCCTGAGCCCATCCCTCCAGAACCTCCTAGCACTATTCCAGGTCATGCTAAGTTGCTGGGCATCGGTGTGGAAGACAGACGAAGTCTCTGCCCTCTCAGAACTTTATCATATAGACACAACAGTTGATAAGCAAGTACAAAAATGAGACAGTCACAGATTCTAAAAAGAAATAAAGATGGTTCCATAATAGTATAACGAGAGTGTTCGTAGGGACATGCGTCTGCTTCGCGTGGTAAAGGCTCATAATAGAAAAACTAAGCTGGGTGCAATGGCACACTCCTATAATTCCAGCACTTGGGAGGCTGAGACAGGAGGATAGCAGTTTGGGGGCCAGCCTCAGCAACTTGGTAAGACCCTCAACACTTAGTGAAACCCTGTTGCAAAATAAAGATTTAAAAAAGGGCTGGAGGTCTAGCTTGGAGGTAGAATGCCCCTGGGTTCGATCCCCAGTACAGAAAGAAAAGATGGGAAGGAAGACAGAAAGGAAGAAATGAAGAAATGGAGGAAGGAAGGAAGGAAGGAAGGAAGGAAGGAAGGAAGGAGAGAGAGAGAGAGAGAAAGAAAGAAAGAAGAAAAGGAAAGAAAGAGAGAGAGAGAGGAAGGAAGGAAAGAGAGAGAGGGAGAAAGAAAAAGAAAGAAAGAAAGAAAGAAAGAAAGAAAGAAAGAAAGAAAGAAAGAAAGAAAGGGAGAGCCTCCCCAATCCATTGTGTTCTCCTTAGGAATCTCTCCCAGGCCCCAGCACAGAGGCTGAGCACATAAAGACCTGCTAAATTGAAAGGGAACCAGGAAAACAAGGGAACATCTAGCTGAGTGTAAAAATAAAGGAACTTTTTTGAAAACTGAGACCTGTTGGTTCAAGGAGGTCAGACTCCCTTATGAGTTTTGGAAAAAACATCACTTAGCAGTCATTAAGGAAAAATGTGTGACCATAGGAACTGCAAAGTTCACAAAGCTTCACAACGCATTTCAAAACAAGCCTCAGAAATAACAATCAAGTGTGTCATTGCTCTACAACTCATTCAAAAACAAATCCACAACAAAAGGGAGGAAAATAGGCTCTTTTGCAGTCCACATATTCTAAGGATCAAAGAATTTCAAGGTTCCTCTGAAAATCAATACTCATGTTTATTTCTTTACAATAACCTTCTCCCCTGGAAAAATCTGTTTATTGTTTTAAACAATAAATACTTAAAGAAAAGCTTTTGTTTCAAGGTTGCTCTGCACACACACATGATTTAGCCATGTCGAGTTGTGAGCATGCTCTTTCTATATACACACACACGTAAACACACGTGCACTCGTAGAGGTAGGATGCGTGGAAGGGCATGGGTCTAGTCAGCTAGACCTGGATCCCAATTCTGGTTCTACTGCTTCTCAGCTGTGTGATGGTGAGCAGATCTAATTTTTATCTATAAGATGGAGATAATATCAACTTTCATGGAGTATTCTGAAACTTTCATTAAATGAGATGTGTTGAATGCCAGGTAGCATGTCAAATAAATGCTCAATAAATGGTATTTATTCTAAGATTCTGTGTATTGCCAGGCACAGTGGTACACGCCTATGAGTCCAGTACTTGGGAGGCTGAGACAGGAGGATTGCAGGTTTGAGGCCAGCCTCAGCAATTTAGTGAGACCCTGTTTCAAAATTAAAAAAAAATAGGGCTGGGGGTATAGCTGGGAGATAGAAGGCCCCCGGGTTTAATCCCCAGTATATATATATATTTTCAATGCCACATAATCTCCTTTTGATTTTAAGGGTCTTTTCATAGACCCTATGAAAGAGCAAGTTTAAGATATTTTATTTGTTTGTGATTTTGACCGCACTGGAAACTTAAATGAAAGCAACTATTTCATTCACACATCAGAAGTAAATTCAAGCAGGTACAACTGTGAGAAGGTTAGATCAGAACAGATAGGGGTGAGTTTAATTATTCACATGTAAACAAAAGACCCTAAACAACAGCCAGCCAAACCAGCCTTTCCCAGGTCAGAGGGACCCGCATCTGTGTGTTCTGTTCTGTGTTCTTTGCCTGGACTGACCTTCATTTCCACACATCTATATTCCATCCTTATTTACCTGGTTACTTTCTCCATCTGCCATCATTACTCTAGTTTAAGGAAAAGGGGTTTTCACAGTTCTTTTGTTCTATCAGCAAACAACATTTGCTGTTAAATATCTTAAATTCTTCTCACCCTTTTATAAGTACTTCCCAAACTCCCATATTAAATCATTCTGCTTCAAACACGGAGTACTGGAATTTTACGGTTGCTTAGTCCATGTCCCTCTGCAGTGGAAATTCTTCTTATGATATTCTGCTTGAAGCCGGGCGTGGTGGCGCATGCTTGTAATCCCAGTACTTAGGAGGCTGAGACTGGAGGATCGCAGGTTTGCGGCCAGCCTCAGCTACTTAGTGAGGCCCTTCACAACTTAGTGAGACCCTGTTTCAAAATAAAGAATAAGAAAAGGTCTGGGGGTGTGGCTCAGAGGTAGAATGCCCCTGGGTTCAATCCCCAGTACTGCCAAAAAAAAAAAAAAAGATAT
>PVJS01017782.1:0-35713 GCA_004027185.1 Glis glis
AGGGGAGGAGAGGAGAGGAGAGGGAGATTTGGGACAGAAGAAGAGAGAAGGGGCTGGTCCCAGCCCAGAGAGGACATGAAAGCCATCTCCGGCTGGAAGGGTGGATCAGGAGCTGAAGGAACCACACTGGAGGACTGAGACACGCAGCCGTGTCTGGGCTCAGGGATGTTGCGTGGCTCACTGTGGCCTTGCTCACAGATGGAAATGTGCAGACACTCCAGGGAAGTCTTAGCGCCTGTCAACAGCATCGCCCTGGCTGCGCTCCGGGCAGGCGCTTTCCACTGAGGGGAGCTGAGTGCCATCGTCATTCGGGGACACTGAAGTGGGGGGTGGGGGGCAGAGAGAAGCCACAGCACGAGGTATGAGGCAGAGTGACAAGGCAGGAACTGTCCCCAGAGAGTGACACAGAGCTCAGTAATTGCATCCTCCTCCTGGTTCCTGGAAGCACAGGTGGAGGGTGACTCACAGGAGCCAGGACACTAGGCTCTGGACGCTGCGTGAAGTCGGAGCATGACACACTGAGGGGCTGACTTCACGCTGGGTCCCCAGAGTCACCGGATCATGTCTCCTCAAATATCCCCTCGCCAGGGACCCTGTAAGGCAGGGCCCAAGAATGGAGGAGGGGATGAGCCAGCAGGAGCATGGACGGGCACATAATGGGGCTGGAGTCCCCTGGCACTGAAAGCAGGTATGCAGGTGAGCGCCGCACAGGTGTACAGGGCGGGGCCACCTCGCTCAGCCAGGCTTTCTCTGCTCCATACTGCCAAAGAGATCTACCGCTGGGTGAATTGAGTTATAAGTCAGGGTGTGTGTGGAGAGTGGGGGGCATCCAGCATGTAGGGCTCCTGCTTGGGTGGCCTGGTGTTGGTGGGACACTTCAGGGAGGCAGGCTAGGTACCGAGAGGTTAAAAAAAGAGATATTGGCCAACCTTGGTGGGGCACACCTCTGTAATCCCAGTACTCGAGAGACTGAGACAGGAGGATCACAGGTTCGAGGCCAGCTTCAGCAACTTAGTGAGACCCTCAGCAACTAAGTGAAACCCTGTTTTGAAATAAAAAAGGCTGGGGATGTAGCTCAGAGGTAGAACACCCCTGGGTTCAATCCCTACCATTAAAAAAATATAGAGGTATTGGCAGGAATGGGAAGAGAAGAAACAAAGAGAGAGGCACACAATATTTGTTTATTTATTTATTTATTTATTTATTTATTTATTTATGTATAGGGTCTCACTAAGTTGCTGAGGGCCTTGCTAAGTTGTTGAGGCTGGCCTCCAACCTGAAATCCTCCAGTCTCAGCCTCCCAACTACTGGAATTATAGGTGTGCACCACCACACTCTGCTGAGGCACACAATTGAAAGTGAAAAGATATTACAGACACAGCTTACCTATTGTCCCACGGCCTTTAGGCCGGGCTCCGGACAAAGACAAGCCTCGTGGAACGTCATTCTTTTTTTTTTTTTTTTTTTTGCGGAACTGGGGATTGAACCGAGGGGCATTCTACCTCCGAGCTACACCCCCAGTCCTATTTTTTTATTCTTTATTTTGAAACAAGGTCTCACTAAGTTGCGGAGAGCCTCACTAACTAGCTGAGGCTAGCCGCGAACCTGGATCCTCCGGTCTCAGCCTCCCGAGTACTGGGATTACAAGCGTGCGCCACCATGCCTGGCTTCGCTGAACGTCATTCTGACAAAGTTCAGTTCTCAACAGGCAGGTAAGTCACAGAGTGATGAGAACCAGGCTTCTCACTCCATGCGATTTTTCCTCTTAAGAGCTCGCGTCTCTCTTCAGATCTTGAAATTTCTCTCTTATGATCACTCTGAGGCTCGTCTTGGAAGAGTTCATAGATCTCTTTCTTCCAACATATGCCCATGTCCCCCCAGTTAATGTAAAGAAGTCCATGGGAGGGGCCTGGAAAATTCTTCAGGGCCTGTACCTGAAGACAGGTCCTGGCGGGCAGTGGGCGAGGTCCAGGCAGGCAGGGTCCAAGAACATGAGGCCCATGGAAGGCAGCCTGGAAGGGCCCAGGTGCAACCGCAGCTGGAGTATTTGCTACACGTGATTTTGAGCAAGTCCACATCCTAAGGCTGAGGGGAGCCTGACACGGTGGTGCACACCTGTCATCCCAGTACTTGGAGGCTGAGATGGGAGAATAGCAGGTTGGAGACTAGCCTCAGCAACTTAGTGAGACTTTCAACAACCTAGCAAGACCCTGTTTCAAAACAAAAAATTAAAAAAGGGCCGAGGGTGTGGCTCAGAGGTAGAATGGGGGGTTCAACCCCTACTACCACACACACACACACACACACACACACAAAAATGCTGATGGTGCCCCCAAGACACTTTACCATTTTAAAAGGATATTCGTCATTCATCCATGTTTAATCTATACTTACTTTTGCAGGTTTTTAATTTTTTTTCCTTTTTTGCAGTGCTGGGGATAGAACCCAGGGCCTTGTGCCTCCTAGGAAACTGCTCTACGACTGAGCTACACCCTCAACCTTCTGTTTATCCTTTGAAATTCACGACAATGCTATTATACCCCAACCCTAAAGGTAAGGTTGCTTTTATTACTGTTTCTGCTTACTGAGGAAGAAGTAGGTCCGCAGAGGGTACACATTATCGTTTATCAATAATCTTCCCCAAAAGCTGTGTTCCAGATATTTTTCTTTATGCTCGCCCATGTCTCTTATATAAGTACACTTCAAACGAAATTCCTTTCAGAATTTAGTGGCAGATAAGAACCTACATAATTAGAGTTATATAACCTGGATTTATCTTCTCTTTTTGTCTTGGCAATCTGAAAACCAGGGGATAGATCTAGTTCTCCATCTTAATAGTGATGTGTTTGGGCATTTTACACTGTGCCAGGACCAGGGAAGGCTATACGTGGAGGGCATACCCTGTGTCCTTCGGGCATTAACAATTTCATGGGGCAGCAAAGAGGTGGCTCAAGACCCCTTCATGGGACGGCAAGGCAGGACATCCCTAGTCCTGGCAGTCTGGGTCGTCTTCAGGGTACCTGGGCTGGGGCTTCTGATGACCTCTGACCCTCATGCCTACCATTTCCGTAGGCCTCCCAAAGGAGAGGAGGTGTGTAAGCGCAGCCAGCCCGGCAGTACCTGGAAGTCTGGTCTTTTGTAAACATGTATCAGATAAGAGAGAAGGCCTTTGTACTCCCAGCACTTGGGAGGCTGAGACAGGAGGATCACAGGTTTGAGGATAGCCTCAGCAACTTAGCGAGACTCCCAGCAACCTAGTGAGACCCTGTTCCAAAATAAAAAATAACATAGGTCTGGGGGTATAGCTCGGAGGGTACTGGGTTCAATCCCAATACCACACACACAAAAAAGTTGCCCCGTGAGGTTCAAGGTCAGGAGTTCTACGGTGTGGAGCTTCCCCCGCCAACACATCCCTGTTCCTACTCTCCCAGCCAGTGAGATCCCAGCTCGCCAAGAAAGGCCACCCTGGAAGGAAGGAAAGGGGGCACCCTAGTGGGTGCTGGCTGCTTGGTGGCCAGGACCCCACTGCCTTCCGCAGGGGCTTCTACTGAGTGGGGTTTGGGGGGTCGGGGGCTCTGCTTCCTTTCAGCCATGCCACCCTGCCTGCCCCGGAGACCGCCACCGTGCCCCTGCTCCTCATGGTGTGCGGGGAGCTCTCCCGCCAGATCACCTGCCTTCCCCAGTGGGCGCGGCAGCCTGGACCCCCTGATGCCCCGAACCTGGTTCCAAGGCACCTGGTTCTCATGAGAGAACCAGGAGGCACGGAGCTGGGAGTGGATGGTTGTCAGAACACAAGGCCGTCATTTTGTGAACTGAGAGCAATATCGATTCCAAGAGATTTTCTCTTTCCTGAACCCCAGGGCGAGGTGTGAAGCGGAGCCCAAGAAGGAAGAACAGCACTTTGCATGGTATCGACCGCATCGGGCCAGTCCTCCACTCTGATGGGACCGCCCTGCAGAGGCTGGCGTCTTTGAGGCTGGGGTCTTTGTGGCCTGGTTCACAGGTCTCATTTCTCCAGTGGGAGTTGACTACAAAGGGAGCTGACTCTCCAGTGAGACAAAGGGTCCCCACGGAGTCACTAGGAACCTCTTCACCATGGCTGTCGGGAGACTCAGAGCCATCCCGAGGAATAGATTTGGGGTCTTCATCCCAAGCGCGCTTCCTGCCTTGTTCAAGTAGGAGCTTAGGGCAAGAGAAGAAGGACTATGCTCTGGGTTGAAAACAAAACTGAATTAGTGAAGGCAGGGAGGGAGGAAGGAAGGGAGGAAGGAGAGGGAAGAGAGGAGGGAGGATAAGATACACATGAAAGAGAGAGAGGGAGGGGGAGAGCAGAAAAATCCCATTAATTCAAGGAGCACTGTCAAGTCGAGGTGAACCATGGTTTTGAATAGAATTGAATTATCTGCCGGTTCCAGCAATAGTTAGAGATTAGGATTTCTCGTGGTGGGGTTGGCGGGGAAGCTGTGTGATTTGATTTGCCTTAAAGAAATACTGTTCAGGCTTTAAATGTACCCTAGGTTGTTGAGGATCTGGAAACGGAGTGGGGAGACGAGTTGAAGACGAGATGGAGACCAGGGGGTGGTGGCTTTGGCCATCCAGCCAAGAAGCCATGGTGGCTTTGGCCGGGGGGGAGAAGGAGGGGAGTGTGTGGATTGGGGTTCTAGTTTGTAAGACTTGGTGATGGCTTGGCTGTGGGGAGGGCAGGCTGAGGAGCTGACCCTAGACTATGAGTGGAGGAGCCATTTCCTGTGAGGGGGAAGACTGAGGATTGGGGGAGAGAGAAGAGCTCCCTTCCTGCCCCAGAAGCCCACAGGATGTTCTAGAAGGCCGCAGGGTGTGTTATTCCCAAAGCGAATCTGCACTCATTCCTGCAGACTCTTGTATGGACGGCACTGCTGCCTGGCTCCTCCACCCAGCCTGTGGAGGGTGTGGGCTGGGGGACATGGGAGCGGACGTCCTGCCAGTGCCAGGGCTTCCCATCCTGACAACAAAGAGCCTGGGCGGTACTGACATGGAAGGAGAAGCTGAATGGAACTGAACCTTGGAAAAATAGATTGATAGGTCGAATCATCCTATTGTCTACCTTGAATAGAACATGACTTTTATCTGTCAATTACACCTCAATAAAGCTGGAAGATCTCTTAAAATAAACAAAAGAAAAGGAGAGAGGGAGGGAAGAAGGAACCAAGAAAGAAAGGATGGAAGAGAAAACATAAGAAAATTAAATGCAATCAAAATCCCATCCCCTAGAGAAAACCATTAATATCGCTGTGGTGTATATCTGTCAGTTAATGTCTCAAATCACCTCTGATCTCAGGCACACGGGTTTTCAAGATGGTGTCTTGTTCTTTCAGCTCAATGAAATTCTCCTCGCCTTCTCTCTGGCCTGAGGGGCTTCTCTGGAATTCTGGTTCTTGCCAAGGTCCATGATCTCGTTTAGATCATGTCTCATCAGCCTTTCTCTAACATACACAGAACTATAAAACCTCTCCAACTCACTTCCAACCCAGCGGTGCTCAATAATTCCTGCACACACGCAGAGCACAGCTACCGACTGCTAGGAATTCCTGTAGGCGCGGGTGTAGTTAGCTGACTGTGAATTTTTTCTCTTGCTTTTGTTTTCTGGGCTTCCAAACACAGACCTTCCTATAGGTAGCATCTGATTCTTACCAGTGCTGTACCCCAAGGCCTATCACCATGCCAGGCACACAGTAGGCACTTAATAAATGCTTGTGGCATTGAACGGAAGGATGCTATATGTTCATTACTGAGTCAATCTCAAGGACAGACCGAGAATAATTTATTGATGGCTTGAAGTCCAGGCACGAGGGCTTTCAGAACACAAGAGTCAGACTAGAGTGATTAACCTCCCGCCTCCCCAAAACCCCATAAAATAAAGGCGGGTCTGATCCTGTCTATTTGGTTGACTGCCAAAAAAGCCATTATGTTTCCTAAAGGGAAACCCAGAGTTCTCTGTCTTGAGGGGGGCCTTTGCAGGGCCCCCACAGATACACAGTGGTGTCCTCACCCTGGAGGAAGGTGAGGGGGGCACCCACACCCCAGCTCTGCTGCAGTCCAGGGTGTCAGCTGGGAGGCAGAGGGATTCTCACACCGCTCTCTGTCTCTTTCCTGAAACATTGCCTCTGGGTTTGGCTCCGTTCTTGTAACAGAAGTCAGACCGAGAACATTTCTCAGAGTTTAATCTTTAATCTCCTGCAGTCTGCAGAATGCTTCCATCTGAAGGTTGCCGCCACCCGATCCTCGATCGGCTGTTTGGGGACTATGTCCACCTATAAATATCTCGGCAAGTGACCTTTTCTACCCAGAGTATCTGGACATTTCTTTGGCTTCTTATCACTTACTGATGGAGGATTTGGGAGAGGGCGGGGTTGAAGCCCTCAACCCGATGTGTGATGGTATACACACCTGCACACCTGGTGCCCACACAGGTCTCCCTCCACTTTCAGTCTCTGGCTCTTCCTGGCCCCACGCTGGTGCTGCATGGTGACGGATGCCCCTCTCAGATGCACCACCCCAGGTCTCCATGACGCAGCCCTGGCTGGGGACGCAGCTGAGAGCCACGGAGCATGTACCTGTGCTCTTGATCTCAGCCTTGTAGACCCTGAGCCCGGGACCCAGCCAAGCGGCGCCAAACTCCTGCCCGCTGTGAGATGATCAACGTGCGTTACTGTAAGTCACCAAGTTTGTGGTACTGTTGTCACACAGCATAGAAAATCCACAGTGGGAATCTGCAGGGGACGTAGAGTGTTTGGAGGAACTATGGGGATAATTAAGGCTTTTCCTGCCCGCCCTCCCAGCCTCCCCCAGGAGGTCCTGAGGCCCCAGAAAGTAATGACTATGTGAAGCCGCTGCAGATGGAATCATGAGCGGCCTCCCTGAAGATTCTTAGACACAAAAATCGCTGAGAAGCATCAGCTGAGAGCCCCACATCTGCAGAGGCCTGGCGGGCGCGGCCAAGGGGCTTAGGAAGCCAGTGTGCAGCAGTGAGCAGGGACCAGGGGCCCCCACTCCATGGCCCAACCCTGGGCAAGTGCAATGGGGAGAACCCCCAGCAAGACATTTCCCTCCAGCCCAGAGAAGTACAGGCTCAAAATCAGCAGTTGCATTTAACGTAGAAAATAAAGCGATATTTTTCTTACAAACTGGGTTGAGGCTGAGGTTGATTTCTGTTAGAGATGGAAAACAGGACATTGCCGGGACACATCCTTTTGGTTATCCCCCAGGCTTGTCAGTTTTCCCCTAGCCCGAGGCCTCTAGGGTCACCTGTAGGGGAGCAGCTGGACTCAGGACTCATTGCAGGAAGCGGAGACACACATGGGGAGCTGGGGGCATCTCAGCAAGCGGGTGTTCGCAAGGGCTTATTGCAGGGTGTGGGCTTTGGTGAGGTGACTCGGGCAGGGTTTAAGGAAGCTGGGCTTTGCTTGGGTCAACAGGCTGTTAGGAAGCGGTATCTTAAATCCCATCTTCGGGGAAGGCAGACCAGAGCAGGGCTCCACGTGTGGAAAGAAGCGGCCACTGCTCACGTCAGCTAGCACAGGGGTGTCTGGCCATCTTGTGGTTTGAACGATGCTCATGTTTGGTCTGTGTTGACATCATTAGGGTGCATGCTCTTGTTCCTGAACCCACTGAGCCCTGCTTCCAAGGGCACAGACCTCTCTGCTATGGTATGCTGCCTTCCGCTAGAAAAAAAAAAAAACTTGAAGGACTTTGTGTGTTTTCTTGTTTGTGTTTTTGTATTTTATCATAACACTGTTTGCAAACTATTTGCTCTCCATTGGGGGCAAAATCTCCCTTCTAAGTCCCCAGATAAGAACTTGGGGGTGCAGTTGGGTTATTTGTGGGGAAACAAGGGAAGGTGAAGAGGAAAGCCCCAAAAGGATGCATTAGTGGGCAAGTTGATTCCAGGGCAGGTGGAGACTTTGGGGAGAGTGTGGTGAACGCCCCTCAGCACCATTCCAGAGAGGCCAGGAAGCTGGGGACGGATCTAGCCACTGCCTCCCCTTGCTGATTGAGAGCTGCCTGTAGGAGGGAGCATTACATTGCTGGTGTGTAACATGGTCTATTATCCTGGTGTATTTCCAAACATGCTCCTTCCCTGGAGAAACCCTTTGTGCAGGAAGATCCAGAGAGCAGCAACTGTCGGCAGTGCCCTCCAGGGTGGGCCTCTGGGTGTGGGGGTACCAATAGGGTTCATGAGTTTATGAAGTTAAAACCAATTCAAGACAAAGGACCAGAGAGCGGAGCCTGATATTTCATCAGCAACAGCAACCTCACACACATCCTGTTTTTGACTCAAATGGTTCTGTTTTATTTTCAAGTGTAGGCAGCAAGAATTTGTCCTGCGCTCCTGAGGACTCTAGGAATGGGGTCATTCCCTACTCAGCTGCTAAACACACCCTCTTACCTCTACCTTTCTTTCAGCTTACAGAGGATCTGGGTCTTTGTTAGGTTGAAAGAAGGAGAAAAAAAAAAAACCCTCAAACAAATGGAATACTTATTCCGGCATTAAAGATGACTATTGTGGGATATTATACCGTATCTCTTTCTGGTGAATTATTAATAAAGCCTGTTTTTGTTTAATGCCTGCTAATAATTTCTAAAAACAGATCTACAACTTCAGCTGTAAATGCACGTCCATGAATCATTCTACTGAAAACCCCATCGTACGGTTAGCAAAAACCCCTGGTGGTGAACAGGCCTCGTCTTCTGTCCTTCTCTCTGGAATCCCTACAGAGCAACAGGCGGGCCAGCGAGAGACCCAGGAAGACAAGGGGGAGGCGGAGGTAAATAAAGCTGCTCAGGTCTTCAACAACCTTGGAGGACTAGCCAAGAGAATGAAAATCTGGAAGTGGCGCACTAAAAAGAACAACGTTCTTGTGCTAACCTGGAGTCAGGATGGGAGGAGCGGCCCAAACAGCTTCCCTCACGCGCCCTGTGCGTCCTACCAACCCTAAAGAATAGGTGTTGGGATCCTTCATTAGCACAGTAGAAAATGGAGACTCATAGAAACCTAGCCAATGGCAAAGCTTGGGCTGGAACCCAGGATGGTATGTGGCCCAAACCCAGGTCTTCCAAGGACCCTTTACTGCCCATCAAATGGCTTTAACATTCTGATAGTTTATATTTCCATAAGGGAAAGGAATAAAAATTTTGCATGTCATCTTATTCCCCCCAAAAGGAATCTTGGAGATAAAGCAGTTGGCAATGTCTACTTCACCAAATGCCACCTCTCTGGGAGTCTGACATCTGCCCCTCCCCATTCATTAAGGACCACTGCCTCTCTGCTCAACACAATGACCCCATCCCAGTCGTCACTGGATTACAGGACTCTCACATGTAGTCATTCAGACAGTGGCTGTGGGTTCCGTGCCCACGGTGGCCAGATGCTGCCCTGGACACTGAAGCTCTGATGGGGATCCACACTGGACGTGGCCCTTGCTCACAGTCCTCTGCAGGGATGAGCCTGAATAGATAGAAGTCGCTTCTGTGTTGCCACCAACGCTCATCTCAGGAATGAGACCCTCAGGAAGCGAGGCTGAGTTATGCTCAGACAGTGAAGTCAGAACCAAGAGACAAGAGAAGAAGAAAGAGCCTTCCAGGCAGAGGGCCCAGCAAGGGGCGGGTCCAGTGTGTGTGTGTGGGGGGGGGCGCATGCTGCAGAGGGAGGGCTGCACGTGCAGGAGGCAGCTGGGCATGGCGGAGGCCAGGCCTCTTGAGGTCTTCACGTCGTATTGCAGAGGGCAGTGGGAAGAGTGGGGTTATGAGCAGCTGGGACATAAGTCAGTTTGCAGCTGGGGCATAATGGTGGAGGACTGGAGGGAGGTGGGCAGGATGCCAGCTCACCAGCCCGGAGTGGGTAGCAAACACCTGTGGCAAGACTCTGGCCGCCTGGACCCGTGTGGGTGATGGAGATGCAGATGGAGAGGCAGGGCCAATGTGAGAAAGACTTAGGAGATGGATCATCCAATCTCCGGGAGGGACCGCACAGACCGAAGCTGACAGGGTGGGAGAAGATATCAGGGTGTCTCCCACCTCTGCAACTGGGTGGCTAGCCTGCAGTTCACTGAGACAGGGGGAAAGTTCAACTATGATTTGGTGGGGGCTGGGGAAATCCCATATCCAGTTTGGGTTCTGAAATGCCTTTTATATTTCCAAGAGCAAATGCCAAATAGGCAGTTGGAGAGGCCTAAGCTACGCCAAACCCTGTGTCATCCCCTTCGCGGTGGAACTCAGTCCTGCGGTCCCCAACGGGTGCTGGAAGGACAAGTGTCCATTGCAGGTTTATCCAAATGGCTCTTAACTTTCAGAAAAGGCATCCTCAGAGAGGTAGGAGAGAGCCCGGAGTAGGTGATATGTGGACTCCAGGGGGATGGGCATAGAAGGCGAAGGTGGAGGTAGAAATGGAGGTGGTCAACCACATCCAATACTGTTGAAGAACCGGCATGTTGAGAGTTGAGAAAGGTCCACCAACCCTGTGGGGTTCGGGGGACCAGTTTGTCAGAATGCAGGGAGAAGGCAGATGACCATGGGCTGAGATACTGCGGCTCCCACCCCAGCACAACACAGCCAAAGAGACGTCCATTGCTCCACTGCTACCTACGCCTGCCCCGGGTACTGTCCATCCACACCCACCATCCCAGACGATTCCGTTCAACGGCACAAACCTCTCCAGGTTTAAAAGAAACTCCAGGAAGCATGGTTTTCTCCTCCCGCTTCTCCCTGTGGGTTGTAGCAGCTCCAGTGTATCCTCAGTTCTTGGCTCTTGCTGGAACCACCTGCCCCAGCTGGCCCCCAGAAGGTCACCCTGCTCCCGTGTGCCAGGGCCCGGGATGCCTATCTCTCCTGCCCCACTGTGACATCACAGGTCATTGTTACCTCCCCGGCCCCTCACACAGGACGTGGTACTCAGAAGAGGCTTGCCAAACATGGGCAGAAGCCAACTAAGCTGTCCCTTCCGTTGTCTCAGCCTCTCACTCTGCCAGTTTGGAGGGACCCTCAGAGCCAGCGCTCCATAGCTGGGGGCGCTCAGCCACGGTGCCTGGGAAAGATGGTGGCCTAGCCACACGTTCAGGAAAGCAGCTACTATCGGATGGGCTTCTGGGGAAAGGGGGCCAGGTGGGCCCCCCTTGGAGAGCAGGAGCCCCCGCTCCCAGGGTTGGTCCTGGGCTCCCCTCAGGCGGGAAGTGGCCAGCTCCAGGGCCAGCATCCGCCCACCCCGCAGCCCCAGCTCCCTCCCAGAGGCCTCGCCAAAGGTGCTGGGCTTTCCAAAGCACAGGACCAAGGAAGGGCCGGCAGGCAGCCCCTCCCACCAACCCCCCGAGGGACTCCTGGGGCAGTTCTGCCTCCGAAATCCAAAACTTTGGTGGGTGTGGACACAGCTCCGGGCAGGTCCAGCTCCCCTCCCTCGAACTGGAATCATCTGGAGGCACTGAGAGGGGCCAACTCCCCTCATCAATCCTGCATCTTCCTGAAAATGTACTTTTAAACCCCTTAATTGCATTTTAGAGATAACCCTGCAAGCAAAGTGGCCGGAAGAGAAACCATAGAGAGAGGCTGGTGGTCAGGCTCTTTGTTTTAAATCAATCAAGCAGCTGCGACTAATGCAGCTTTGGGCTGCTCCTCAGGAAGCATTAGCCCTATTAGAGGGGCTGGCAGGAACACAGAATAAGATATTTATGGGCTGGGCACGTGTGCATTACCGAGGGGCCGAGGCTGGGGGCGGGCGGGAGGGGAATGGCGCAGGTCAGCATGTTTGTGCGGCTCACCTTGGGATCTGCGCCAAGCCGGGTTCTACACAGCTCCAGGTCACCCTGTCTCTGTGTCCACACGTCCTGCCCGCGCCATGGAGTGGACTCTGCCGCAGTCCCAGGTCCAGCCATGGCTGGAAGACTAGAGATGTCTCCTGTTGCTCTGGGGTTCAGTGTACAGTGGCGGATCTCGGGAGGCGTCCTCTGAAGTCCCGTCTCGGAGCTCTGGGCTTACACGAGTGTGGAGTGGGTGGGGAGAGACTTTGCTACTTGAGCCACTTGTGTCTTCTCGGCAGGGACACTCTGGTGGAAAGAAAGGCCCCTGGGTGGCTGGGTGACTGATGGTCCAAGTGCTTTAGGGAGTCCAGAGTGGGTGCTGGGGCAGAGAGGACTCGGGGGCTCGCAGGAGGAGCCGACAGGGAGAGGAGATGCTGCACCCGAGGGTGCGAGTGGGGCGACACAGCTGGTTAAAGATGGGATCCCTGACACAGGAGTCCATGTTGTTGAGCGCCACGTTCAACAAGGTCACAATCCACAAACCATCAGCCAGGGTCCTCTTCTGAGCGACTGCCTCTGGTTGCTGTGGCTTTGGGAACAGAACCGAGCAGGAGCTGTGCTCAGTGACAGATGAGGAGGAGGGGAAGGTGACTGAAGGGTCACAGAGCCAGGGCAGAGAGCACAGAGAACAAGAACTCCTTAAAACCTTGAGCCAGGCCGGGAGGGGTGGGCTGCGGGGCGGGGACCCAGCTGAGCAGCCACAGCTGACACTGGGATTTACATGAGCAATGAGAGGAAGATGGGGCCAGGCCGCCTCGCTTTCCAGTGGCTGACGCTGTCCCCTCATCTTTGGGGCCATGGAAGGAGCCAGCGTGTCGGCTGTGGAGACGGACCCAGCGGGGTCGCCACAAACTCGCTGCACGACCTTGGCTAGTTATGTCCTCAGGATCAGTGTCCCTATCAGAGGTGGAAAACACCTGCCTCCCAGGCCCACTGGGCCTGTTAAATGAGATGGTGGGTGTTTGTTAGGCCCTGTATCAGTTAACTATCATTGCTCGATAAATCACCTGAAAATACACTTCTAAAACAGCAGTGACAACCGTCGCTGTTGGCTCCGGTGCCACGGTGTGGGCTGGTCCTCTCATCCTGGGTGGGTGGGCAGGCAGGGCTCATTCCGTATGGATGCGCCTGGTGCCGCCACGCTCCCCTTCCCTGGGGCACCCCTAGGTTTTCTAACTGGTACTACAAAATCTGCTCACATATAAGAGTGAACTCAGAGCGCCTTGTCCCCCAGAGGCCACAGAGGCAGACTCCAGGCACCATGGCCACCACCTCTGTGGGCAGAGTGACAGGCACTGGAAGCTCTCACGCCGTGCCCGGGGTGGCCTGAGGCTGGGCCTTCGTGCTAGGGCCAGGTTTCTGTTGCACTTGGCCTGGGTGTACACCTGGCCCGATGGGGACCGTAGATAGAGGGCCAGCCCGGGCACTCTCATGTCCCCGGCAGCTGTCCCTGCTGTTCCCGCTGGCCCCGGCTCTAGCCACACCTTCTTCTCAGGGTTCCTGCCAGGTAGACAAGAGCTCAGTTTTTTATTGATTATCGATCGAGTTGCCATTAGCGCTGCTGCTGACAGCCCGAGAAACTGTGGCAGAGATGAGGTGGGGTGGCCCTGGGGAGAGCGGAGACCTGTCCAGGCTGCTCCTGCGCCCTGTCCGGCCCAGCAGAGTCCCAGCTCTCAGCCACCAGCTTCTAGCTGCCACCCAGAGAGGGAACAAGAGAGGCAGCGTCAAGAGCCAGACCTCCTGGGGGCGGCTCGCTGCTGGGGGGCTCCCAGGGAGAAGGCACGGCCGAGGGAGAGGAGAGGAGGCGCGGAGACGGGCGCAGCATGGAGCCTTCCACCCCTCCCCGCGCCTCAGCTCAGCTGGATGCTCTTCCAGCAGCTGGTGCATCTTGACAGAATCCTGGTCTACACCTGTGGTGGATCCGGGAGAAAGAAGAGAGCCCGGCCCCTTGCCAGGCAGGTGCCTCTGCTCCTCTCCTGACTCTGCCATCGTCCCTGGTTAACGTGGCCTGAGCTGTGGCCTCAGTGGCCTGTGGGTAACGCCTGATCCTGGCACAGATGGAGGCTGGACGGGGACAGGGGGCCCCCTCACTCTTCCCCCACTGAGTGAATGCTGGAAGATCCCCTTGTACACCCAGACAGCCCTGGATGGGGCTCAGGTCACAGGTCCCCCCGCTAGATGGCCACCACCAGATGGCGGGGAGCTGGCTCTCCTCTCATCCCCTGGGCCAGGTCCTCCCTCCTCATGTGGAAATTTATACCCCTCCTCGCCACTCATCCTAAGTCAGCACTGTCCCCATGGCTGGACAGGGGCTGCCACAGTCTCCCAGGCCCAGTCAGGAACTGTTAGCAGCCACGGGAACCAAGGCCTTCCCCCACGGGAACTAGCTTCCAGGGAAGGAGGAAGAAGGGCACGTGTCCCCGCAGGGCCACTGCGTTGCCCCCAGGAGCAGGACAACCTCGTCCAACCCCAGAGGGTCACATCCTGAAGCCCACGGAGGCGTTGTGAAGCCCAAGAACTGAGGGACAGAAGGTAGAAGGGACTCTGGGCCGCTGGTCCCTGTCCAGGGTCCTGGCAGCCTCTCACTGCTGGGAGTGGTGTCGGGGCCACACCGCAACTCCCCACCCTCCTCGTACCTGAGTTCAGAGAAGCCTGGACAGTGACTGAGGACAGGAGGGACACAGAGGCCGGATGAGGACGAGGAAGAGGCTCTGGGGGTGGAGCGAGCTGGGGGAGGAAGCTGCTCATGGAAGTTCTCTCTCTCTCTCTCTCTCTCTCTCTCTCTCTCTCTCTCTTACATCAGAATCCCAGCACCTAGCACATCACAGGTTTGCAGTGAACATGTATGACACGAAGTCCCCTTCTCATATTTCCAGGGGTCTCCAGCCTCACACATCTGCCCACTCAAGATTCATTCATTCATTCCTTCATTCATTCACTGCAGGAGTAGGCACCAGGCCTCACACCAAGTCTATCAGTGCAAAAACCACATTTATCGGGGGTAAAAAGGTAGCAAACAGATCTTCTGCTGGGTGTGGGGGGACTGAGGGACTCCCATAGTCCCGATGGAGGGGGCTGGGTAGAAGGTCAGGGCGGTTCCTGGGAGGTGCTTACAGGATGGGTTAGGGGGAACCCCAGCAAAGAAGTGTAGGAGCCGCGGGAGAGGCGGGCAGGCCCCCAGAACTTTGC
The DNA here is from genome assembly GCA_004027185.1 of Glis glis. Lineage (NCBI taxonomy): Eukaryota > Metazoa > Chordata > Mammalia > Rodentia > Gliridae > Glis > Glis glis. The sequence continues at coordinate 15,015 of PVJS01017782.1, forward strand.
AAGTTATGTCAAAGGGTTTATATGTGTCCTGAGGTCCGTGGGGAACCGCTGAGGGGCTCTGAGCAAAGGAGTAGAGTGGTCAGATCTGAAATCTGTCTCAGCAGCTCTGGCCGTGGGGCCAGTAATATTGCACAGCCTTGAGCAGGCGTCCACTGAAGACTTCAGCCCTGCTAGCAGAACGTCTGTGTGTGTGTGTGTGTGTGTGTGTGTGTGTGTGTGTGTGTTACCAGGGATTGAACCCAGGGGCATTCTACCTCTGGGCTATACCCCCAGCCTATTTTATTTTTTATTTTGAAATAGGGTCTTACTAAGTTTCCCAGGCTGGCCTCGAGCCTGTGATCCTGCTGTCTCAGCCTCCTGAGTACTAGGATTCCAAGTGTGCACCACCATCCCCAGCTGTTCTAGCAGAGTTCTTAAAGCTACACTCTTCCCTGCCCCACCGCAGGTCTCTGGTAGTTTCTGGGCTGATCTCTCCCTAGCACTCCTCCCCTGGCCCATCAGTGTCACATGGTCCTGCGTCCCTGCCATGTGCCAATGGTAGCTGTTTCAGGGAGGGGCACCACCACCCGCCCATCATCTTTCGCGGGGGATCTCTCGTAAAGCCCTCTGGGTTAGGGCAGGCTAATTTATGCGTTGATTATAAGCAACCCCCAAACCCCAGTGACTTAAAAGCAAAGGTTGATGTCTCACTCATACGGCATGACCATCGCGAGTCAGAACTTTCTTGAACCCATATACAACCCCACCTGTTTGCCTCTGTCTTCCCATCGCTGGTGCTGTAAGGTCCATGAAAACGGACCGTCCGTGTCTGCTCCATAATTTCAGCTCCCACCCCCAGCTCATTGCCTTGCATAAGGGAGCCAGGAAGAAAAAAAAATAATTATTAAGTGAGTGAGAGATGACATAGCTCACACTGGGATGTTCGTCTTTGATAATAACTTATTATATTGCCCTCATTGGGGTCAGGATACAGGAGAAGGCGTATGTAACAGAGATCCCAAAGAACAGGGGCTGTGCTCAGCGGTCATTAAAGCCTGGGCGGCTTCGCTCTCTCTGCTCTGCCGCTCTGTATGATCAAAGATGGCTTCCTGCACGGTGTCCCTGGCAGCGGGAAGGGGAAGAGGAGGGCAGGCCCCTTCCTATTAAACGGCATGACCCGAGGGTGCGGAATCACTTCTCCTCATTTCACACTGGCCGGGCCTGAGTCACATGGCCACCTCTCTCCGTGGGGAAGTAGGGTGTGCGGCTAATGGTGGTCAGCCAGGACGGACCATCGAAGGAGAGACTCGGGACAAGAGGTGTCATGCTTCCTTCAGCATGACACACTGTGGCCTGCACTATGGCAGTGTGTAACCCATCCCAGGCCCTTCCCTTTACAAAGAAAGGGCTTAGCATCAGGGGTCCAGTTCTGCCCAACAGGGACCTGCTGATGACAGAGGGTAGCAGAGCCAGTCTGAAAGCCCAGGGTCACTTCTCTCGAGGAAACTCAGCCATGCCAAGGGGCGGCTGGCTGGGTCCCCCAAACCACGCACCCCACCAGTATCACCTGTGTCTTGTGTCTGGCCTTGGCCCCATCCTACTACTGGCCAGACAGTGTCGCTTCCCTTTGGGACACAATTTGAAGGCTCCTGGCTATTCTTCGACCTCCCTCCCAACCCCAAACGGGTCTGTGGGTCGCTGCCATCCTCTGGGGCCCCCAACTCCACCTCACCCCGCTGAATCTGCATGTGCATTTTAACAGCATTACCATGCACATTGTGTATCTTGTGCCCTGAGCAGTGGGGAGGAGCCAGGGTCATATCTCTTTGCCCCTACCGCCACCAGGCTGTCTTTGCTGTAGATTTTGGTCATTTCTCCGGGAGCCTCCCCTCCCCCAGGAGCCTTTCATAATTGCCCTAGTTAGGAAGGAAGCCCTTCCTCTCTCTGTTGAGGTATCACCTGCCGCAGATGCTACCTGGAGCTCCAGGCTGGGAGGGAAGACCAGGTAAGTACCCAGGGGGACAGAACACTGCCCACCCAGTTGTCCGCCTTTGTAGGTGTCAGGGGGAGTGCTCCCTAACTCAGAGGCCTAACAGGGCCAGGTGTATAAACGGGACTGTGCCAAATGGAGACCATGCCCCTCCACGACCACTCGGGGACTCAAGACTGGTGCCCATAGTTTCTTTCTTTCTTTCTTTCTTTCTTTCTTTCTTTCTTTCTTTCTTTCTTTCTTTCTTTCTTCCTTCCTTCCTTCCTTCCTTCCTTCCTTCCTTCCTTCCTTCCTCTCTCTCTCTCTCTCTCTCTTTCTTTCTTTCTTTCTTTCTTTCTTTCTTTCTTTCTTTTTGCGGTACTAGAGATTGAACCCAGGGGCATTCTACCTCCGGTCTACACCCCCAGCCCTATTTTTCTAATCTTTATTTTAAAACAGGGTCTCACTGAATTGTGGAGGGCCTCACTAAGTAGCTGAGGCTGGCCACGAACCTGCGATCCTCCTGTCTCAGCCTCCCAAGTACTGAGATTGCAAGCATGAGCCACCACGCCAGGCTTGAGTTTCTAGCTTTCAAGAGAAGCAGGATATGTGAAAAATTCCAATTTTTAGAGGTTGGGACTAGTTCCGTTAAAATAACAAAATTGTCCAAGCAACTCTTCATGGGTCAAAGCAAACTCATTCTCTCTAGGTGCCTGCAGCTGTCTGGGTGCCCCAGAATCAGGAAGGAAGGTCCCTTCCACCAGCTCTGAAACGGGGGGGGGTGCACCCTGAGGGTGGGTGTGGCCTTTGGGGAGTGTAGTGCAGGAGAGAGAGTCAGGGGGTGGATCAGACTGCTCTGAAATCTTGATGGAAAGTTCTAGCCTGAAGCAAAAAGCTGCGCGAGGCTGCCCTCCTCCTCACACCCCCTCCTTGCCACCAGGCCTGCTCTTTGCAGCTGCAGCTGCGGCAGAATGACTTGCAGGTTTTGCTGGCAAAGCCATTTCTTGCTGGCTGAGGCAGGAGCCGCTCCCCAGCTGAGGCCACCTTGCCCAGGGCACCCGACCCTCCGGTGACCGTGACCATCGGGGATCTGGGTGTGACTGTGGGGCAGGACCGTGAGGCCTGGCCGGTCCAGTTCTCCTAGACCTTAGAGTTTTTCTTCCCTCCCCTGCTGGATGGGTCTTCTTTCCAGGCTCTGCTACCCCAGTCCCCCAGACGGAGACACAGCCTGTCTCCGTGGGCGGATATTGGTGAATTGATTGGGTTTTTGTTGCTCCTTTTCCAAAGCCTATGAGGAAAGTCCTCAGATACCTCTTTGAAGAGAACAGATGACTCGAGAGAAATGATGTCTAATTGTCCTAGCTCCTGTTCTCATGGAATTGGATGGGGCTTTGTAATGCACCCCTTCCCCTTGCTCTCACCCAGGGGTCCCGTAAAATGTCCTGAGAAGCAGGATCCAGCAGGTTTCCACGGCTCAGGGGAAATCTGTCCTCCTGTCTTGTCATCCCCCCACCCTGGGAGGAAAGTAGAACATCCTTAAGATGGGGTTCCTGCGGGGACCACAGTCGGACGACCCTCGGCTCTCCCTTCGCTTAGCTGACGGATCTGTTTTCCTCTCTCTGAAACGAGGGATTAAAAAAGCCACTTCACAGCTAACAAACAGCCTTGCAAGCGGAGATCAGGCGGCTCTTAAGGAGGCTTTGTTGACTCTCCGAAATATTCCACAAAGCGTGGCTGTAAATAATGGTTGCTAAATTAAATGTTACAAAAATAACCGACGGGAGTACGCTGTTCCTTGCTCACGCCCTTCCTCAATCTGCAAACTTTAGACTTTTGCCATGAAGTTTATCCTGCGAGTTTTTAACAAATTCTCCATAAAACACTGCAGCAGAACTCGTATCCCCCGGACACAGATACAGAAGATACAGAAGAGTGGGTGACGTCTGTCCCCGGCTTCCTTCTCCTATAACCACGAGTGGAAACAAAGCTCGTAAGGTAAAAACATTGCTGTTCTCCACTAAATTGCATTGCTCTTAAAAGAAATCAAGATCAAAACTTTATATATGAAAGTCCCTCTCAAAACACGGACATTACAAATGTGGGCTGAGCCAGGCCTGGTGGTGCACGACTGTAATTCCAGCATTTGGGAGGCTGAGACAGGAGGATCGCAGGTTCAAAGCCAGCCTCAGTAATTTAGCAAGACCCTGTTTCAAAATAAAAAAAAATAGGGCTGGGGGTGTCGCTGAGAGGTAGAACACCCCTGGGTTCCATCGCCAGTACCACGGGATGAGGGTAATAAAAAGAGAGTGTGGGCTGGAATATTGCGTCCATTGCTTGATAGATAAACAAACCTGGAAATATCATTGAACCTAAGTACCAGCTTTCCTTTAGTAAAATGAGGTTAAAATAATAGTCCTCGCTACTCTCCAGAGAGATGGCCACGTACAGTATGCACACCTTTCTGTTTGTGTGTCATACCTTGATAATTCCTCTCTCTCTCTCCACCTGTCTCTCTCTTGTACTCCTTGTTCATACCGACCTCTCAGGAATGCTGTGCCCGTCAAAGGGGCTGGTAAACTTGGCGATCATCTCAGGACCACCTAGAACCAGAGAGGACAGCCATCGGCAAGGCAGATAGGCAGGCAGCCTCGCCTGCCCACCCCTGTCGGAGCTGGGGCTGGCGTCGGTTGGCAGTGTGACTGGCTCTGCAGAGAGGCTGGGGGAAGGCAGAGGCCACCCCGCAGCAGCTGCTCTGCCTAGGAAATTATCTAGCCTCCCGGTCCCAGGTCTCTCTGCCTGTACAGTGGGCACAACAAGCTCTGCTTCACACGGACGCCAGCAGGGCGTTGCTAACGATGCTAACCGCGTCGTAAATGCAAACCATACAAACACGTGGGCCCACCCCCTTCTCCCTTCCTGCCTCGCATCCAAATAACCGGAGGCCCTGGCTTTAGTTTCTCCCTTGCATCGTCCTCACTCTCTGCCACCCCTCCCTCCATGAAAGGACCCCTCTGGGCCCTGATCACAGCAAGATAACATGGAGGAGGCAAAGCAGAGGCTGGGGTCCTGAGTCCAGGCCTCGAGCCTCCATCCTCCTCTCCTCTGTTCACAGCCCACCCTCTTGGCCTCTTCGTTCAGATGCCTACCCTCCCCAAGACTCAGGATCCTGTGTGCAAAATAAAGAGGGAAGGAATAACAGATCAGAGGAGCCAGGACAGAGGCGAGCGCTTGTCTGCCAGGGCTTGAGCCCAGGTACCCCGACCCCCACATTTGGTTGAAGGGGTGGCCAGTGTATGGGGTTAACCACGCCCTCTGCATCCAATCCACGCACAAGCAGAGGGTCTGCTGTGCACTCGGCTTCAGAGACGCCCAGCCGCACCCACCTGCCCCCCAACGCGGAAGGTGGGGCTGACGCTTCTCAGCTCCTGCTTTCCCAGGCCCCATATTTAGGTCACCCTTCCAGTCCCTGGTGTGATGAGTCACTGCTCTCCTCTGTCACCGCCTGATAAAGAACTCGAGCCATTAAGAAGGGGAACAAATTACTAAATGAGAGGGCTGAGAGACGCCTGGGATTAAATCCGTCCACTATTCATAAATCATAAATGACTCTCTCGCTGATTCTTGTCTCTATCTGTTGGACATGAAAAAAAGCCATAGTGTCCTTCAGGCAGAGGCTCAGGAGGCCCCGTTCCCAGGACCCAGGGGTGACAGCCACCGTCAGGGTGGGGCATCAGAGCCAGGCTGGCCAGGGCTGCAGGACCTCAGAACAGCCACTGGTGGGTGGGGTGGGCACTGGAGGGCCACAGCACAGTTCCCATACCCGAGGTGGCTGGGTAGGACTGATCCTCAATGGCCACCTCTATGGCGTGTGTCATCTCTGTGGGCCACGTCACCCCCAGGGATGTATTACGTTTCCAGGGGATGTGTTGTCCCTGGAGTGTGACATGACTGATCTCTGATGGGTGTGTCTCATGGCTGAGAGTCCCTCGATGCCCTTCATTCTTGGCTGGAGATTAGACCAGCCTGGGCATCTTCCAGGCCTGTCACGCTTGGAATGGAGCCAGGAAGAACCACAGATGAGGTACCTGGGCCTCTGTCCTCAGCATGGCCACTCTCTGCAGGGCTGCAGCCTCTGACCACAGAAGCAGGAAGGAAAGAGGGCCGCGTCTCAGGACCGGGAGACCGACTGGGAGGAGGCCGGGAACCCTGCCAGGATTGAGGAAATGGACGAGAGATGGGTCGCCCCCTGCTGGTCACAGCTGGGAATGGCACTACCAGAAGTCAGGGATCCAGGGCAGGGCGTCCAGGGAGGGCAAGACACTGCCTGCCCTGGTTCCAGATGCACAACTGCTGGCGGCGCTCAGGGTCACCCAGCGCTGACACGTCTTGATCATGCACAGCTCCTGAGCTGGGGGTCAGGGACTCCCAGGCAAGCGGCAGTGTGACTCAGGAATCCCGCATGTGGGGGCATTTTCCTAGTTAAAGCTTACTGGGCTTGCGCGAATGGCTGGAAGTACTCCCCAAGTCTCCCACATCCTTTCTGTACTCTAAGGGGACAGCTGTGTTTGAGCCAAGGCTGGCGCACAGGGGACGGGAGGGGGAAGGGGACCGACAAGGTGGACATAGGCTGGTACGTCTGAACAGCAAGCCCTGGTACCAGTCGGTCCCGCCATCTCTGAACTCAGCGATGACCTTGGGCTCATGCCACAGATGAGGAAATTGAGTCCCCGTAAGCGACTTGTCCCAGCAAGTGTCTGGAGCCAGGACTTTAGCCCCGGTCTAAAGAGCTTCAAAACCCATGCCTTATTCATATCACCGTGTTGTCCCTGAATCGGGGCCCATCAGGGGCCTGCGCACTGCTCTGACACCTGCAGCCAGTGCAGGCTCCCGCAGCTGGTCCCCCTCGCTCTTGCCACACGCCCGGCTACTCCGCTGTTCTAATTAGGAGGAAGGTCAGATTTTTCCACATTCTCAGTATCCTGATGTGTCGTGTCCACTTTCATTCTTGGATCGGGTCGCTTCTCACCCCTGCCTCTTGCTTAACTGTTCCCTGAGGGGAATTCCAGTCCCAGCCGAAAGGGCACAGCTCCGACTGAAGTCAGAGGTCACAGCCTCCTGCGCAGAGGCTGGCAGACTCAGCTGCCACCCCGTGCGACACGCAGAGGCCGTGCCCGCCTGTCACGGAAGCTCGCGGAGTCCCTCCAGCCACCCGGCTTGACAGGCTGGCAGCTCCGCCACCGTGAGATTCCTCGGTCCCCTCCCCCTGGATGTATGTAAAGTTAAAAGGAGAGGAAGAAGTCTTTTAAAAATCCCCAGCTCTCTTAATTAACATGCAGAATGCTTCCCTGGCAGTGCGCAGGCTGCGATAAAACGGGAAGCTTCTTAACACAACATATATTTAATCTGTGGCTTTCGCTACCACATGAAATTCAATCGGATATTTTAAGGGAGTTCACAAGTGCTCCCAGATCGAACTGTGAATAAACGCAGGTGTGATAAATATACTGGGGCGACGGAGCTGTTTTACCAAATGATAAAGGTGCAGAGCGAGGTGGGGTTCAAGGACGACCCTTGATTCTAGTTCTGGACATTGTCGACGAGGGCAGGAGAATCCACTGGGTGAAGCCAGGTGCTCTAAATGGCCCAGTGCCTCTGAAAAGTCCACGACACCTGCTCATTTGTTCTGTTTGTCCAGGAACTCGAATGTACCTTGCTACGTGCCAGGCACCAGGGTGGCAGTGACCCACCTGAGGCTCAGGTCTCTGTCCCCACCGCCCCATGGAACTCCAGCTCTAACAGAGATAGATGAGCACCAAACAGCGCAACACGTGAAGATAATATTTTCAGCTGGGTTGAGTAACAGAGTAAAGGAGAAAGTGTTCAGGTACATCATCTTCAAAGAGGGGATATTTAAGGAGCCTGCAGAAGGGCCTGCCACGCAGGGGGGACAGCCTGCCCTGCTCCGAGGCTGGGGGGCGCTGGGCATATGGGGAAGGAGCTGGGAAGAGAAAATAGCCCAGGGCTGAAGACCGGCATAAGAAACCAGCCTTCCTTGTTTTCTAATTGAAGGTTTCATCTGCTACAAATCTGTGGGGGAAAGCATGGTTCGTGTGGCTGCCGGTACAAGGAAAATAAATAGCTCACTGCACGTGAAGAAGCGAGCCGCATCTCACCTCACCTGCAAATGCAAACATCTCACAGATGCAAGACTTCACACGGCCGGAAACAGACAGAAATGGGGAAGAGGAAACAAAGGTAGCCCTGGGGTTGGGATGAGAAGCGTACCTTAACAGAATTTAAAAATACAACCTTCAGATGAATTCGATAACATCAAAATTAAGGATTTTGTTAAAAAGACACACCCTAGACAAAGAGAACTGCTGGGTGAAGATATGGAGATGATTTTGCACTGTTCAAAGCCAAGGGATTGAGAGCCCACCGGCCCAGATGCAGTTTGCTACCTGATCTTTGTAAATAAAGTTGCATTGGAACACAGCGAGGCCCGTTCATTTACACATTCATTTATATCTATGGCTGCACGTGTGCTGCGTCAGCAGCAGTAAGTAGTTGCAACAGAGACTGCGTGACCCTCAAAGACTAAAATATTGGCCGGGCGTGGTGATGCATTCCTGTAATTCCAGTACTTGGGAGGCTGAGACAGGAGGATCACAGGTTCGAGACCAGCCTCAGCAACTTAGAGAGACTCTCAGCAACATAGTGAGACCCTGTTTCAAAACAAAAAATGAGCCAGGCCTGGTGGCACATGCCTGTCATTCCAGTACTTGGGAGGCTGAAGCAGGAGGATCACAGGTTTGAAGCCAGGCTCAGCAACTTAGCAAGGCGCTCCGCAACTTAGTGAGACCCTGTTTCCAAATACGAGATAAAAAAAAAAAACAAGGCTGGGGGTGTAGCTCGAAGGTAGAATGCCCCTGGATTCAATCCCTAGCACCACAATAAATAAATAAATAAATAATGAAAAGGGCTAGGGCTGTAGCTCAGAGGTAGAAAGTCCCTGGGTACAATCCCCAGTACCAAATAGATAATAAATAAATAAATAAATATAAAAAGACTAAAATATTTAATATCTAGACCTTTACAGAAAAAAAAAGAGGTGTCAACCTCTGGTATGGACTATATAGGACAATAGGTAGAAAATGCACCGGAAAACTTGGCAGCTATGAACAGGCAACGCACTGGAGAGAAGACGGCTGACTCATAACTAAGAGAATGAGGCTTTCACCAGGAGTCAGACGAGCACAAGGAAAGCCACGCTGAGGCTCTTACTGCTCGTCAGATCTGGAAAATATTGGCAAGGTGGGCAATGCCGAGCGATGGCCGAGACGAGGAACAACAGGAACCCGAAGCCATCCGAGTGGAAGCGTGCCTAGCCCCGCTGGAGAATGCCTAGCCGTCTCTGGTTAGGCAGCGTGGACTTGCTGACATGGAACCTGAGACGGATCCCTGGGAAGGCCCCTGCGCCCCGCTCTCCTGCCCAGCCAGCCCCACAGCACGGTCAGGTGTGGCTTTGGCCACTGTCCACCCTGTCCGTTGATCAGAGAATCCCCTGTCGTAAGAAGCCGGGTGTTGAGAAGGGAAACAGGTCCCACCCTAGCTCGTGGCTGGGCCAGATTGTTCAGAAATGGGCAGGTGGCCACACCTGGGCGCTGGAGATTCGAGACAGGTTTTGCCACAGCTTTTAGACGCTGCTAAAGGAGCTCACGGAGTCGTTCTGTCCGTCTTCCCTCGGACCGGGCTGCAGGTGGGATGGCGTGGGCCCCTGGGCCTCCTCTGCTTAGACAGAAGATGGTTCTGGTACCTAGAATCAAGTAAAGCCAAAACACCTTGGGGGAGCAGAGCTCAGATGCCGGCGAGGTGAACCCTGAAGCCGCCAGAGCTCTGGGCTTCCGGCTGAGTGATCTGGAAATGATTGAGGGAGTGTGTGTTGGATTTTCTTACTCACATGTCAAGACATCCCAACCAACAGAAATCGCCCGAGAGCTGTTGCGGGTCTGAGAGGTAAGGGAGTCTGTGCCTGACTTCCCAGTGGAGATGGGAAGGACAAAAGCCTCTTAGAGAGACCTGCTTCCCACCCTGTACACACGCGTGCATGCATGTGCACATGCCTGCCTGGTGAGGGAGCACAGGGGAGAAGTGGCCGAGGGCACACCTCCACAGTGTGGACCCTGTCTCAGAGTCCCCCGTGTCCCCTGGCTCCTGGAGTGGGACGGCGTCTTAGGGCAGATCCCTAGAAGAAGATGCTGTAATGGGGATCGTTGTGGGAATTGTTTATCCAGGGTGGGATCCAGGATAAGCCCCCCCAAAAAAAGGAAAGGAGGCACGGGCTTGCCTACTCCCCGATTAGCAATCTTGTCATTAACAGGAAAAGATGATTAGCAAGTTCATTAATCATGGTCCTTTTCACACTTCCATGGTCAAGAACAATCCTGGTGGTTTCAACGGAGGCTTCCCCTCTTAATTACAGTGTTTAGCAATTAGCAGTTCATTCCCTACCGCAGGCCTGCCCTGGCTTTCAGTAAAAGGCAGAGGGCTTGCGGTTCACAAGTGCTCTTTGCAGGGGTCCCCTGCGCTGGGCAGAGAGCCAGGCTTGGTGTTACCAGGAAAATCCGTTGTCTGTTGCTGTGTGAACAACACTCGCTCCTTGTCAAGGATGTTGCGAATGGCTTCAACCCCAAAGTGAAAAAGAGCTCTGGCGATTTCCAGGCGCCTTGCGGGGTTGCTGGGTGACTCTAGAAAACGGCCCCGAGCCTCAACCTTCTTGTTTGTACAGTGAAGATAATCATAAAAATGTTACCAGAGACTTCAGTGACACAGTGCATGTCAAGTACCCAGGAACAGCCCTGGCATGGAGAATTTTATATTAGGTGTTGTGAGTTTTCTGGGGGATATAGAATGTCCCCCAGAAAAGCTCGTGTTCACAATGCAGAAATGCTCAGAGGTGAAATAATCAATTCAGGTCCCTAACCTCACCAGTGGGTAAATCCACTAACATTAATAACTTGAATGGATTAGTGGGTGATAACTGCAAGCAGGTAGGGTGTGGCTGGAGGAGGTAGTCACTGGGGATGTGGCCTTGGGGACTATATCTGTCCCTGGTCCCTTCCTCTCTGCTTCCCAGTTGCCATGCGTTCAGCAGCATTTCCTCTACCACACTGGACCCCTTTGCCATCATGATGTTTCTGCCCTGGAGCCAGCTAACTATGGACTGAACCTCTAAAACCATGAGCAAAATTAACCTTGCTTCCTCAGGAAAACCATGAGCCAAATACATTTATTTGGCTCATGGTTTCAGAGGTTCAGTCCATAGTTGGCTGGCTCCAGGGCAGAAACATCACGGTGGCAGCACAGCATGGTAGAGAGAAGCTCTCCTGGGGAGAGAGAGAGAGAGAGAGAGAGAGAGAGAGAGAGAGAGAGAGAATATGAAGCTCCTGTTCTTCTCCTTCTTCTCCTTCTCCTTCTTCTTCTTCCTCCTCCTCCTCCTCTTTCTCCTTCTCTTCCTCCTTTTCTTACTCCTTCTCTTCCTCCTCTTCCTCCTTCTCTTCCTCTTCCCCCTCCTCCCCCTCCTCCTCCTCCTCCTCCTCCTCCCTTCGTGGTCCTCCCACTCTGCTGGCCGGCCTTGCCCTGTACCAGGACCCTGATTTACTTCCCAGTGGCTGCCAATGAGTAAGTTTGAGTCCTTGGTTCAGTCTTGAGAGGTAAAAGCTGATTGGTCCATCTTTGTTCAGTGAGTGAGGTAGCTTCTTTCGAAGTGGCCAAGACCAGCCAGGCCAGGAAACCTGTCCACTCCTTTCCCCCTCTTCCTGCCACATGCACTCTTCTTCCCACGCAATAGTTTTAAAAATCTCCTCTCTTTATCAAGATCTAAAAGCACAAACTTGCAAATGCTGACAAGCTCGCCACTTGCCAGCAAGAAGTGCCAAAGTCACAGCAAGTGACCATGCCCAGAGATGATCTCGCCGGCCGCTGTCCTCAGAGTCCACCGTCTTCAGGGTAACTCTTTCTCCCCTGGCGCTACGGCAGCCAAGGCCAGCGTTACTGCCTAAACATTTTGCAACTGAAGGATCGTGGCAGCAGTCCCCAGGAACACACCCTACCCACCCAGGAAAATGAAACACAAGGGCAGGTCAGAAACACTGCCCATTTGGTAAACGGTAAGGAAGATACCTTTCCATTTTAGCAACAATGCAGGGCAAACTTCATAGTCTCATCTGACATCCCACAGCAGCCATGTCGCCTTCCGTAGCTGCTACTTGAAAGGGCGGGCTCTGGTACATACTCAGGACTCTGACTAGCCCTGAGAATTCCATGACCATCACTCGTCGGCTCCCTCTGTGACACAGGCTGAGTCTCTGGTCAGCAAGGCTGGCTCCCAGGTGGCCAGGGACTGTGTCGGTTGACTTTACATTCCTCGCGAGCTTGCCAAGATGTGGACCTGCCCGCAATAGGCTCTGCAACAATGTCAAAATATCCTTGGCCCAAGATTGAGAGATCTGGAGCTTGTAGACCTCAGCTCTGGGCGTTCAGGATGGAGAGAGGAGGGAAGGAGGACCGCTGAGGGAGGCGGGCTTGCTGGTGGGCAGATGCCTGGACCAGTCCACTGGCACGGCCGAAGCGGGTGTGGATCGCAGAGCCGGGGCCTGTGCCAAGTCTTTTGCACTCGCAGGGGTCAAGAGAGGCAGAAGCCATGAATGGTTCTTTCCAGCCTTGTACCTGTGTCGTGTCCTCAGCCGGGGAGTGGCTCCAGCTCTGGGTACAAAGCCATGGGACTCTCCTGAGCCACAGCATTCTACCTATAAATCAGCTGCCCCTGGCTCAGGGTCCAGAATATCCCACGCCCTCGGCATCCCAAGCATGTCTGTATTTAGTACAATGCAGTGCGCAGGTGTGGAGACGTTTGGTCCACTGTCTGCTGAGGATTCTGGGCGCTGCCAAGTCCGTAATGACCCACATCACCTCTTAAATCCTGAGGAGCCCCCTGTGACCCATAAACACGTACCAAGAACCCTCAGCAGGATGCCTCGAAGGGAGGAGGGGTCCACAAACCTTGTGACCTGGGCGTGTGGCTCGGGCGAGATGCAAGAAATGAGAGCCACTGCACAGAGGGCACGAGAGCTGAGGTGTGCAGGACTGCGGCCTCCGAGTGCAGGGAACTGGAGCCCGGCTCTCATGGGGCACACGCCAGTCACGAGAGTAAAAGACTGATGGCTACAGAGGCAGAGAAAAGGCGGCAGCTCGGGTAATTGTTGTTTAAAAAGCGTTCTTAGCGGAAGAGATAGCTATTCAATCTTGCAAATAGATAAGCAAATAATTATTATAAAATTTGCTATGTTTTTCCCAGGAGCATTTCCCAATGAAATGTTTTCATGCAAAAAAACATGTGGAAGTCTGCTTCAGGCAACTGGCCCGGCAACCCCTGGTTGTTAGAGCCGGAGCCTGAGTTCAGATTCAGACTCAACTACACCCTGCATCAACCACCTCCACAGAACACCAGGAGCAACGGCAGCAACAGAACAATGAACACGCGCACCGCAAAGATACCAGACCTAACCTAACGAGAACTTTCGCCATGCCCAGCAGCCCACACCGGGCCTGGCTATGAAATCACTGTCTGCCACCCACGGGGGCTTCAATACCCTCTGGAGGTCCTGCAGACTCTGCCATGCCGCAAGATGCCAACACAAGATGGTGGAGACGGTCGCTTGAACTTGGGAAGCTGTTAAGGCTTTCTATAGCCTGGTAATTTTTCCCTTTCCAACCTCCCTGAGAAGAACGTGAGTTGATGGATGAGCTCCGCGCATTGCGTTGCTCTCTCTTCTGCAGTCAAGCGAGCACGTGCATCTTTGATGAGCGTGAAGTCACTTCTTCTTCTGCAGCCCCCCCCCCTCGCGGAGAGGAGGGAAGGGAAGGGATGTTCCCTGTGGCACTTGCAGCGGAGACAAAGAGCCCGGGGCTCGTGGGGGTAGAGGCCAGAGGGGGAGGAGAGCTCTTTTCCCTGTATCACTATTTTGGGGGAGTTTATCCCAGAATAGGTAAAACAAAATAGCATCTTTTTTTTTTTTTTGCAGTACTGGGGATTGAACCCAGGGGCATTCTACCCCTGAGCTACACCCCCCAGCCCTATTTTTTATTCTTTATTTTGAAACAGGGTCTCACTAAGTTGCGAAGGCCTCACTAAGTAGCTGAGGCTGGCTGAGAACCTGGATCCTCCGGTCTCAGCCTCCCAAGTACTGGGATTACAAGCACGTGTCACCACGCCCGGCTAAAATAGCATCTTTATTAATATAAAACCGCATGTAGACAGAAAGGAGCACGCTGTATAGGGTGCATCTGAAACTCCACCAGCCCTGGTTCCCCTGGCGACGCTCAAGTCCACGCGTCTCAAGAACAGCCTTCAGCCCATGCTGCGGCCCACTCCCCCCAGCTGCCCCAGCCCGGCCTTACCCCTTCCCCACAAGCCCTCAGCTAGAGGACATTTGCAGAGAGGACTTGAAGGTCGCTCCTGGGTAGGATGATCAAGGGATCAGGGGAGGGCTACAGTAAGAGAAGGGTTTAGGACATTCCTTGCTGTGGAGTGGATGCTCGCCTTTGCAGAGCTAACACTGGTGTGATGGTTAATCTGAATTGTCATTTCCATTGGCCTGAGAGACACCTAGGATTTTGAGACTTCTGGGGTGATGTTGAGATGATTGGCATTTGGAACAGCAAATTGAGAGTGAGGTCCTGCCCTGAATGTGGACTGCACTGTCCAATAGGCTGGGGACCTGGTGGAGCAACGGGCAGGAGAAGGTAGAGGCGGGGTGAAGGCAGGCTCCATCCTTCCCAAGTGTGTACGGCGGCTCTCACCTGAGGATTTCGGGCTCCAGCTTCACTCTTCCGATGTAGACTCACTCCGACGAGCGTCCAGGGAGTTTCCAGGCCTTGCCATCTTGGACTGGGACTGCAGCATCAGTCCCTTGAGTTCTGAGGCTCCCGTTTCTCAAACAAGGTAGCTGCTGGTTCCCCTGGCTCTCCGGTGTGCAGGGGCCGCTTGGGATTCCAGCTTCAGATTTTGTAAACTGATTTGATAAAGCCCCTTTTAAAATAATATACATATCCTGCGGGTTCTGCTTCTCTAGGGAACCTTGCCTAATACCGCTGGTATTGGCCAAGGTTCCTCCTGGCTCAGGCCAACCCAGAAGCAAGTGCCTGTATCTGCTATTTCAGTCTTGTAGTAGCCCTCGAGAAATATGAGTTCCTGTCCCATACTCCGTGGGTTTGAGGTCTATCATCTTGATTCAGGGATGTGATTGCTTAGACGTCCCTTCCAGAGGTGACATCCCGACTTGGGGGCATGACCGAGGGCAGACTCTGACGTCCGACTTTGAGGAGGTTCCCTGCAGGGTTCCCCTCACAGGATCACAGTCGGATTCTGGACATGAGCCTAATGTGACCCAAGCACCCCTTTTCTGGGTCTTCCCACCCTAGAATGCGTGCCTGGGTCCCCGGTCCATCTGGTCCCCTGGGGTTTAAAGATTTCTGCTAATCCAGGGCCAGGAAGCTCCTTCCCATCTCTTAGTGGATCTGAGCCCACAAAAGTGGTATCTCATTTCTCTGCCTTCCTCCCCAAGCCAGGTAAGAAGTAGGCTTGGAGATAGGTTAAGGTGGTGGAGAAAGGGGAAGCAGAGGGAGGTGACAGATGGTGGCTCTAGAGGGGCACTGTCCCTAGCCACCAGGAAGGACGTTCAGAGGGTCCTGTCTCTGTCCCCACCTCTCTGACACATTGCAATGTGTCTGCATCTTTACAGCGTCTGGTCCAATGTCACACCTGCTCTTCCCACCTCGCTCCGACTCTAGAGCAGGCCCAGCTCCTGCTGTAGCTAACTCCCTCCGTCCTGGCTGGTGTCCGGCTCTTCCCTGGCCCCTCTGCAGTGAGATCGCCTGGCAGTGTCCACGTCTGACTCAAGGGCCCAGGTTTTTCTGGCCCCCGCTCCTCAGGCACTGGGTGCCACACACACGAAGGAGCTCATAGGCAGCAGCCGTGGGGCACGTGCTCAGCAGGAAATCAGAACAAAAAGAGATTCCAAAGCCAGGGGTGGTGGCACATGCCTGTAATCCCAGTACTTGGGAGGCTGAGACAGGAGAATCACAGGTTCGAGGCCAGCCTCAGCAACTCAGTGAGGCTTGCATCAACTTAGCAAGACCCTGTTTCCAAATAAAAAATTAAATAGGGTTGAGGGTATGGTTTGGAAGTAGAATGCCTCTGGGTCCAATCCCCAGCACCAAAAAAAAAAAAAAAAAAAGGAGAGAGAGAGAGATTCCATGACAGAGCTGGAGGTCAGAGGCCTGTCCCTGCATCCAGAAGGCGGAGGAAGGGGCCACGAGCCAGGGAAAGCAGTACCCTTTCCACACTGGAAGAGGTGAAGGAACCGTGTCTCCCCTGCCGTCTCCAGAAGGAAGCAGCTGGCCAGCACCTTGCTTCTGGGCTTCGGACCTCCAGAACCAGAAGCCAATACACCTGTGCCATGAGCCACATGTTTGGGATAATTTGTCACAGCAACAAGAGGACACTCATACAGATGGGAACTTAGCCTACGTCGGCTCCATAGGGTATCATCTGAGCCCAGAGTGGCGCTTCCCGCCTAGTGGAGGCCCAGTAAACATTGGCTGAATGAATGAATGAATGAACTTGGCAATAGTGAGTGAACCCCCAGCAGACACTGTGACGGTCCCCGGTCTTCACTGGCCCTTGCCTGTATACCCCCTCAGCACCTCTGATTCCCAAAGAGGAAATGTGGCCAGACGCTTCCCAGAGTTGGCCCGTCCGAGGCAAAGGCTGGAATATCAGGCTGCAGAGGAAGCCGGACACAGGAGATAGAGCCAGAGGTCAGCAGCACAGCCCAGGGTCCCGAGGGCCAGGGGACGCTTTGGAGATCAAGTGTCACTCATCTTAGTGGGCAAGGGACCGGCCAGGGGGAGTCGGTGGCGATAAGAGGCTCCTTGGAGGGCGGCTCTGAATGCACAAGGAAGAAGGCTTGGCCCCCTCTTCCGTTCCTTAGGAAAGCAGAGGACCAAGGGAGGAGGCAGGAGTGTGGCCGGGGGTGTAGGTGGAGAGGAGGTGCTGGCGCGGGGAGGCGGGAAAAGAAGGAACGCAAATATATCTGCAACTTAAAAATAAAACAATCTGAAAATGGCCAAATGCTAACATTTATTGAATCTAGGAATGGTTCATATATGATTCTCTCAGTTCTTCTGTGTTTAAAATGATTTTTTAAAATGGAAAAATGGAGAAAATGCTGTTCTCTAATATGTATTCATAAAGGAATTTCACGAATGCATGCTTTCTCTCTCTCTCTCTCTCTCTCTCTCTCTCACACACACACACACAGACACACACACACACACTCGTTTCTGCATCAGCTAATTGCCCATCCCTGTCTCCTTTTCCTCCCATTACAAAAATCATTTTCTCCATATACAGAATTTCTATAATGACAGTAGTCTTGGTGCTTTTTAGAAATTCAATGAGTTTTCTTATCAATTTAATTATTTCAACACATTGTTCAAGTTAATTAACTTTTCAGAGTTGATTTAATTTTATGGCCAAGAAAAGGGTTTTTAAGCTCAAGAAAAAGATTTTAAGAAATCAACATATAAAAAAATGCACATTTGTTCTTGAAGTGCTAGTTGCAAACATATTTATCTGTATTTTCCAATCATTCTACCTGCCAGCACCTAGACCTAAACTCCTTTAATATTTTGGAGATTTCCCTTTTATTGCTTTTTAAAGGCACAGGTAGGAATACGTGAGTTATGCAAAGTCGCATTCTTTTTCTCTTTTCACATTGCATCGCAAACATTTTATGAAACCATTAAAAACTAGAATTCAGTGGGTCCTTAACATTCATTTTTACACGGGCACCGTAAATTGTTTAGACTGCCGGGGCTTGCCAGCAGTGAGCATGTTCTGTTCTTTCCTGCTTACTTGAATTCTGAGACAAACATCTTCCTATGAGTCTTTGACCCCAATTATGTTTCTTTCCGCGGGGTGATTTCCTGGAACTGGAGTTCCCGGGTGAAAGAGCACACACACGTTTTGGAGTTTCTTGAGGTCAGCTGCCAAGCTGCCTTCTAGAAAGGATGAGCAGTGTCACGCGGCCACCAGAGAGTGCCTGCTGGCAGTGGGTGTGGCCGTGTTATCGTGCTGTTCTCTGATCATGAGCGAACACAAACACTCTCCTGACTGTTTCCATCCTTCCGATGTTCACCTTGCCC
The DNA here is from genome assembly GCA_004027185.1 of Glis glis. Lineage (NCBI taxonomy): Eukaryota > Metazoa > Chordata > Mammalia > Rodentia > Gliridae > Glis > Glis glis. Next base: position 33,232 of record PVJS01017782.1, read on the forward strand.
ACAGGACCGCTGAGTGTCGGTGCGAGTCCCATCCACAGGCGCAGCCCTTCACCTACTATATTGGACATTCTTTTGTCTACTACATCTTCTTTTGTCTACTGTATCTTTTTTTTTTTTTGGTACTGGGGATTGAACCCAGGAGCATGCTACCTCTGAGCTACACCCCCAGTCCTATATGTTTGTTTTTTGTTTGTTTGTTTTGAAACAGGGTCCTGCTGAGTTGCTGAGGGTCTTCCTAAATTGCTGAGGCTGGCCTTGAACCTGCTGCGATCGTCCTGTCTTAGCCTCCCAAGTTCAGGGATTACAGGTGTGCGCCACCGCACCCGGCTTCTACTATCTCTTTAAAAGGCAGTTTCCCTTTTGCACCTGAATTTTGTATATGATGTTCTTGGTGCCTGGACAGTAGCAGTTTATGCAACTCTCTCAATTTCCTTTTAATTGAAATGAGCCAACAACAAAGATTGATGTAAAAACGTAAATCAAAACTTCAACATTTCAATAATTCAAAACTTCAACAGCAACATTTTTCCCCCAAATAGCTAATCAGTGTCCCGGCACCATTCATTAAGTAGTTTTTATTATTGTTTTCACATTGACTTGTAGTGCTGTCTCTAACATGGGTTATATGCCGGTGTGTGCTAATGTGGCCCTTTGACAAGTGAGCGCCCCACAACCTGGAGCTCATCAGAGAAATGGGTTTTCCATCTTTCTTATCCAGTCCTGATCAAATCTACCGAAAGCGGCACCTACTCCAGTCTCTCAAGCGCCACCAAAGGCCGACTTGGGTTATCATGGAGTTGTGTTCCCAACGGCTCTGGAAACCCAGGCATGGAGTTCCAAGGAAGGGAGACCTATTTTCAGTCTAGTCCATTCTTGGAGGTGTGGCTCTCCCCCATGAGAGCTTCCATTATGTAATGCCAGACCCAGCCATGCCCCGCTTCCACCGTGGAGCCCAGCAGGATCGGTGCCACGGAGGCAGGAGGCCAAGTTCCATGGGCCAGGTCACCAGCTGGGCGGGTCCTCGCCTTCTGGGAAACAGGACATCAGGAGAGCCTGGGCCCTTCGATAGCAGGGTGCTACCTTTGGGCCAGGGCGTGTGGCCCACCCACTTTCTTTTCTGAGGCTTTTTCACAATCTGTCACCCCACCCAAGAGCAGGGTCCTGTCTGCGCCCCAACACTTAGCCAGTCCCAGACAGGACGGTCTAGATCACAAGACTTGTTTTCTGTTTAACAGGGTAGCCTCAGGACTACCGTGCATGTTGTACAGTCTATTGACTGCACAACTGCAGGGGGTGCCGTTTACCCAAACTGAGGTGAATGACACAGTGCTCGGCTAACCCCGATCCACCCCAAGCCATCCTGAGCTACGTCCTGTGTCTCTACATCAGGGATATGGTCTACAGGCTGAATGCCTGGTTTTGTAAATAAAGTTTTATTGGCACACACACCCACATCCATCCATTTCTATCTACTGCTGCTCCTGCACTGAAACAGCAAGGTGAGTAGTTCCACCAGAGACCCCGTGGCCCGCAAAGGCTGAACTATCTCCTACCTGGCTGTTTCCGGAGCACGTGTGCTGACCCCAGCTCTAGATGCAGGGTGGGCTGCATCTTCATTCTTTCATCTGGTGGTCCAAAGCTCTCCGCTGTGCTGCCCGGCCCAGGGCTTCCCCTGCAGGCCTCTCCAATGCTACAGTCACCAGGGTGTCAGATGGTGCAGACCAGCGCTGGGTTCTCATCTGGTCTCTGCAAATCGCTTATTCTCCCAGGCTCTGTCTCCCTTGGGGATGGAAGAGCGCCCGCCTCACCTGGCCAGCATTGTGAGGGTCAGTGAAGAGGCCTAGGAGACCATCAGCCAGCTGCCAAGCACATTCTGCACGGGGAGAAACCCAGGTTTGAGAGGGGCTCCCCAGCTGCCCAGGCCGTGGAGAGGGTCAGAGGACACGGCCGTGAGCATATCCCCAGCATGCAGGTCACCCTCTCCCTGCTAGCTGTCTTCTTCCTCTCCCTTTCCCATGCCTCAACCTACTAGCAAGCCTCCACCCACCCTCCCCCAGCCAAGGAAGCTCACACTCTGCACAAGGGCACAGCCAGGGCCCCTGACAGGCCGGGCAGGGTGTTTCCCTCCTTGTCTGGTGTTGGAAGGGCCTCCTTGAGGCCCTGGTTTAGAGGCTGGAGGTTGTAGTCAGGAACATCAAATTCCACTGTAGAAAACCCTTGCATCTCTGGTTGGGCGTGGTGGCACGTGTCTGTAATACCAGTACTTGGGAGGCTGAGACAGGAGGATTGCAGGTTAGAGGCTAGCTTCTGTCGTTGCTTACCTTTAAATATTTAGAATAAATTTTTTAAAATGCATTCTGTTCTGTGCCGGGCGTGGTGGCGCACCCTTGTAATCCCAGTACTTTGGGAGGCGGAGACCAGAGGATCCGGGTTCGTGGCCAGCCTCAGCTCTCTCTCTCTCTGTCTCTCTCTCTCTCTCTCT
>PVJS01017783.1:0-35716 GCA_004027185.1 Glis glis
GTTTCAAAATAAAGTATAAAAAATAGGGCCGGGGGCGTAGCGCGGAGGTAGAACGCCTCTGGGTACAATCCCCGGTACTGCAAAAAAAAAAAAAAAATTGCTTATTTTACTGGAACTGAGTTGCTAGGAATGGTTATGTTATGATGCTGAGAAAAAGAAAACCAACTTGCTTTGTTAGACCGTTGGCTCCAGACTTTAAAAATCTGAATCTCAAAACTGATGTGATAATGCCAGTTTAGAAGTTGTATGGGTCATAAGTAGAAATTTGCTGCTTAAACCACATCTTTGATGTTCATATGATGGTCAAAGAGCTACCATTTGTTGAGCACTTGCTACGAGCTTGGTGCTATGGGTTTACATAATGCAAACCATCTCATTTAATTCTCTCAAGATAACATTATTCTCCTAAATGATGGAGTAACATGTCCAGCACATGGCCACTAAGTGCAAAGTATGTCTACAAACCCAGACAAGCATCTTTAGGAGCGCACAGTCAAACCCCTGCACCAGCACTTCTACAATAAATAATATATCTAGACTTCGCTGGCCACACAAGCCTGGGGTATTTCCAACTATAAGCCCATGGAGGGCCTGGGATGAAACTCACAGATCTCAACTCAGAAATACACACAGAGGAATCATGAATACATGTGTTTTGATTAGGATGATAATAATTAAAAATGAAATTGTAGGAATGGTCTTAGGGAATACTGATTAGACCAATTTAATAAAGCCCCCATCACCACTCCACTAAAAATACATTTTAGCATCTTGATGATTTAATCGAAGATTGCTATATTGCAATTCCCAGCTGCACAAAACCTATTCTCAAGCATGATCATTATAATCTCCTGCTTTATTAAACATCTGAAAGGAATGGCATAATGGTCCTTCAAGGACAGCTCCATTAGGAAAAAAAAATAGAATAATCTACAGTATAATGTGTTTAAAATGCTTTTTAAAATAGTGTTGTCATTAAGGTGATCAGCACCTGGGCTATTCTCATTGAAACAGCCTAAGGTCTTTTTGATTAAAGAGACAGCTACACACCCTCTTCCTGGCCCATTAAATGAACCAAAGATGTAATCTGCCTATGCTGTCCCGTGGACTCCTTTCATTAGAATGGATATCTCCAAACACCAGTTAGATATCGGTGCAATAAACTAGGTAGGGAAATGGAGTAGAATGATCCACAGCTTTACTGACCTGTAAAATTTAATTGACTATCTATAGTCTTACTTAGATGTTGGTTAAAATGATCCCAAAATTCAGTTTGATGCTAGAAGATCTGCCTTCTGAAGACATGATTTTCAAAAAGCACAAGCCCACCACTCTTCTTCCTCTTTTGGTACCAATATTGCATCAAGTAATTAGAATGAATCTTGCCCAACGGTTAATTACTATTCCTCGATTTGAATTTGAGATTAGAGGTGGAACCCTCCTGGTCTAAAAAATGATTAACAAAGTTCATAAAACTTACATTTCTAGTATGACTAAAGATTTGCAAGCACCTTTTGAGTGTGATACCATTTTAAAATTTGCACATGAACAATGTTATGGTATCTCTGTTTTTCAGATAAAAAATGATAATCAAAATAATTAGGTGACCAGCCAGAGAATGCACAGAACCCAAATGTCTCAAAGAGGATCCCAAGCCAGATATTAAAGTGGACCCTGGGCTCTTTGTAGTATGTTACCTTTTTTAAGTTAAAAGTTTCCCCTTACCTGGCACTTGCCATACTGCCCGAATTCTCCAGAACATTATTACATGCTTTGTAAATGAATCTGTAAATGGTTTGTGAAAAATAAACCTCTTAAGGCTCAGCAGGCAGCAGGTAGTGATAACTGTTATCTACCTGCTGTGAGACTTAGGGCAAGTTAGTAAATCTCTCTGAAACTTCACTTTCTCTTCTTTAATATCAAAATAGTAGTACCTGCTTGCTCTTGAGAACAAGCAGTGAAATAGGTGTAAAAGAGACTCTCAAAGAAATCCACGTAAAAGAAACTCTCAAAACATAAGGCTTTAGTGCATCCTCAAAAGCAAACTACAGAATATGCATCTCAACTCGAATGCTATCGGAAGCTAGGTGACCATTGAAACTGTGACCGTACACTTTCTCCAAGGGAGGTAAAATAAATGGAGAGGAGATTTGGATGGCATGCTCACTCATTAAAGAGGACATTTTTTAAAGCATTGGGGGAAAGACAAAGAAAAGAGCAAAAGCTGAGGACAACCAAAAAGAATTGAAAGAAAAATAATGATATACACTTAGCCTCTGGATGATAATTGAACAACCCAGAAGAAATGGAGTGTTTATAGGCTTTTATACTCCCGCCACTAAGGATGAGCTTCTGCTAGTGTCGCTTTACAGAATAGTCAATTGAGAGACAGAGAAGTTAAGTGTCTTCCCCATGGTCACACAGCTCCTTGATAGGATCTGAGATTCAAACCCTGGCAGTCTGACTCCAGAGTCCGTGCTCTTGTTTCTCTACTATTCTACAACAGAGAGATTGAGTGGTGTATTGGGCAGGGTTCACTACATTAACAGAATTCACGGAATGAGTATATTTGAAAAAGGGATTTATCAGATGGGCTTACAGTTTGAAGCAATGTAGTCCCAAGTTCTGACTGCACGTGGAGAGTCAGAGGAACCAGTAGCTGGTCGAGCGGTCTAAGAGCTGGAGTCTTAGGATGGGAGCAACCACTAATTCAGTCCCAGTCCAAGATGTGAAGATCAGGAAGCTCTTCGGAGAAACGATGGTGAAGTTTCAGTTCTAAGGGCTGGAGGCCGACAATCTCAGACGAGAGCAGAAGATCAAGAAGCTCTTCAGAGAAATGGCGAAGTTCCAGTTCTATGAGCCGGAGGCCGACGATCTCAGGCGAGAGCAGATGCGTTTTCTTCGGAAAGAGTCGTGCGCGCTCTACGTGGCTTCTCCCTCTTTTATCTAAGTCCTGCACCTATCAGAATCCTGCTGCCTACATTCAGGGCAGGGCTTTCTGTTTAATCTGCTGTTACACACCCAAAGTCACCTGATCTTGGGTGTGTCATGATCAGGTCAAGTTGACAAACTAGATTGACTATCACAAGTGGGTACTGAGAACTCCCCAAAACTGAACTAAAACATCTCTCTCTCTCTCTCTCTCTCTCTCATATGCAAAACCCACCTGAGTGTCCCATGGTTTGGGCATCCCTGGTCCAGTGCAGCAGGCTGCTAAGAGCCTGAGATGAGGAGACCACATTGAGACATCAGGATTCTTCATGCACTGGCAAAGGTCGTGGCGAGATCACTCAGTTGAGCGGCTGTGGCTGAATGACACCATATCTTCCCAGTCGTCAGTCCAAACCTTGAGAATATGAGGACTCCCCTTGCAATGAGAGCTCGGGGGATCTGGGTTCTCCAGATGTCCTTACTAGTACAGTATCATTTATGGTCATTGATTTATTTCTTTATTTGCACTACTAGGGTTTGAACCCAGGAGCATTCTACCTCTGAGCTATACCCTGGCACTTTTTTGTTTTTTTTTTATGGTACTGCAAATTGAACCCAGAGTCATTCTACCTCCAAGCTACACCCCCAGATCTTTTTACTTGTTTATTTATTTATTTGTTTATTATTTTGAAAACAGTGTCTAGTAGGATGCTGAGAGTCTCGCTACATTGCTGAGGCTGTCCTCAAACCTGTGATTCTCCTGTCTCAGCCTCCCAAGTACTGGGATTGCAGGCATGCACCACCACACCTGGCCATTTTTTAAATTTTGAAACAGGGTCTCACTAAGTTAACACCCACTGGCTTCAGCCTACAATATTTCTATCTCAGTCTCCCAGGTACTGGGATTACAGGTGTGTGCCACCATGCCTGGTCATTCAGTGTTTTTCTTAGGCTAGCCTTTGCTCTCCTTACTCCTAAGTACCACCACTTTTGCTCATCAATCAGTAGTACATGGGCATCATTTTGCTGGTTCTTCCTCCACAGCCCCTAACAGATGAGCCCTTTGGTACTGGCTCTGCTGGGAAAGGTCAGACCTGGTGGTATCATTGTTAGGTGACCTCGCATGATATATTCATTCTCATCTATGAAAATTGGTACAACAGGGCCCACCTCATAAGATACTTACAATGAAATTACACCAGTGAAAATATCTGGTACTCCCATAAAGGTTTGTTGAAGCTGGACTTCCGTGGCAAATACTACTGATGAACAGCAAGATGGAATGTTTCTAGAACTTTGATATTGGTGAATCCACCTCCACTTTAAAGATGACCTATAAATCACCTGGATTAAGTAGTTCAAAAAATTGGATGTGGCATCAGATACAGGGCCATCTCTCTTCAGCATACCCAACAAAGGCACTTTGCTGTAGCCGCTGCTGCCAACAAAATGAGAGCAGCCGAAATATCCTGAGCCATGATTATATATCATTAATGTCACTTTTAGCATTGGAAAACTGCTTTTCTGTCATTTTTGTGAGTAATGACTCGCCCGTGCCTGGAACGCAGTTGCGATTGTTCACTCTCTTCATACAAGTGGCTGGTTTGGAACACACACAGCAGATGGACAAGGCTGCCTCACCTGTATTTGCATTGTGCGATCCAGCCTCAGCAACCAGGATTAGAATGTAGTTGTCATTTTCAGAACAAATCATTTTCTCAATTAGCCCAAAAGTACACCCAGGAAGGATTTCTTTTTTAATGGTCAAGGGATGATTCCAGTTGACAAATTTTGATGTAAGTTCTATCCAAATATAAGAGTGACTATGAAAATTTGAACATGTCCATTTAGATTCCAACTTCTAGGAATGGATGCCTAAGAGTGAGTGGGAAACCCCAAGTAAACTCTTGCTTAGGTTGGAAAGGAGCTTTATTGTCAAGGTAAGAAAATGGGGGTCCTAAATTTAATGATCTAGTTATACGTGTAGTTAGTATAAAAACTAGAGTTAAAACCCAAGTCTCAGGTACAATGTTCGAGTGAGACAGGAGAGATAAGTTCTAGTGTTGTATTATTGCACAGTAGGGGGTCTATAATTAACAGTAATGCACTGTATACTTCAAAATAGCTGGAAGAGAGGATTTTGAATTTTCTCGCCACAAAGAAATGATGAGCATTTAAGGTGATAGATGTGCTAATTACTTTGATTTGATCATTACACAATGTATGCATGAATTGAAACATCATGCTGTAACCCATAAATATGATGTGCCAATCAAAAATTATTACAATTGTTAGGGGTCAATCAGAAATAAAAATAAAAATGCTCAAGGTCTATTTCCTCTAAGTTCAGTGTTAATTTTAAGTAGTATATAAATTAGGGTCATGAAAACCTAAGACTATTATTCTATTATTTTATGAATGGCCAGGTCTCTCCTACCCTAATACCAGAGAAAGCCCAGCTGTACCTCTTTCCAAAGTGAAGAAATAGCCTGAGGAAGCACATACGGTCAATAACAGGTTGATCAAAAACTCATTACCATTGTAACAAGAATGGTCCAGGTTCAAGGGGCTAAAGCCTAGGGCCATTCTTACCTTCAGATCCTTCCTGAAATGTTCTGCCTCTCCTTAATTCATATCCATAGGAGATCAAGATATAATGATCCATGATGCTAACTTAAGGGGTTGAGATTCTAGGGAAATAAATTGTTTAAAGCATTTTTTCCACTTCAAAAAAATCTAGATTTTATTGTCTCTGTCTAGCATTTATTGTCATTGACATCTGTGAAGATTCTGAGATGAGAACGTATTGTCTTCCACATCCGGCTTTGGTTCAGTGTACTGTATTCCGTTCAGGCTTTTTTTTCTCTCTAAAGAACCATCTGTTTAAAGTGACTTTATTAATTCGTTTTGGTATATTTTTTGACATGCCTACAAATTACAGATCATAAATTTTCTAATAACAAATTGTTCATGGAGCTTTAGGCAGAACCTAACGTGAGAGTTCTAAATATAGAAGAAGTATTTACATCTGTACCCAAGTAACTCATAAAAATATAAACCACTTTTGACAACACCAGGAGCAAGCTGTAGACCATCCCCAAGAACACAGGCATGAGGTTGTCGTCGGTTTCCCATCTTTTGGCCTAGTGAGCCCTGCAGGAGGACTGTCATTTTACTCTCATTATACATCTCTATCTTATCACACTGTTTTCTTTAAAAATAGTATGTTTAATTTGAAGTTTATTTTTTGGTGTGTGTGTGTGTGTGTGTGTGTGTGTGTGTGTGTGTGTTGCTGGGAACTGAACCCAGAGACATTCTACCTCTGAACTATACCTCCAGTCCTCTTTTAATAATTTGTTTTGAAACAAGGTCTTGCTAGGTTGCTGAGAGTCTCACTAAGTTGCTGAGGCTGATCTCAAACCTGAAATCCTCCTGTCTCAGCCTCCCAAGTACTGGGATGATAGGCACATGGCACCATGTCCGGCTTAACTTGAAGTTTAAAAAGACATTTTCTGAAAAGCTAGCACTAAGCCTACTATTTCCTTACCATGAACCATTTGACTTGGAGAATTTAGTCTAATACTGTTTCTTTTTCTTTGAGGAACAAAAATTATATATGTATATATAATTTTAATTTTTATATAAATATATGAATTATATATAATATATCACAGATAACATAAAATATAATAAAATATATTTATAAATTTTCATATACTATATTATATATTTACCTATAAATGTATAAAATTTATAAAATTTAATTTTATAATATCTATATATTCTATATAGATTTATGGTGTACAACAGGATGCCTTGATATATATTGTGTATACATTGTGGAATGGCTAACTTGAGCTAATTAACATAAGCCACTTCCTCACCTACTTACCGAATTTTTGTAGTGAAAACACTTAAAATATACTCTTAGTAGTCAGGTGTGATGGCACACGCTTGTAATCCCAGTACTTGGGAGGCTAAGACCGGAGGATCCGGGTTCACAGCCAGCCTCAGCTACTTAGTGAGGCCCTCTTCAACTTAGTGAGACCCTGTTTCAAAATAAAGAATAAAAAATAGGGCTGGGGGTGTAGCTCGGAGGTAAAATGACCCTGGGTTCAATCTCCAGTACTGCAAAAAAAAAAAAATATATATATATATATAATACATATAATTTTATATATATATATATATATATATATATATATTCACACTCTTAGTGATTTTCAAGAATACCTTATAATCACCATGCTGTACAATAGATCCTGGAACTTATTCCTCCAGTCTAACTGAAATCCTGTGTCCTTTTGTGTCTAACACTGTTTTCCTTTTTTTTTTTTTTTGTGGTACCGGGGATTGAACCTAGGGGCATTCTACCTCCGTGCTACACCCCCGGCCCTATTTTTTATACTTTATTTTGAAACTGGGTCTCACAAGGTTGCAGAGGGCTTCACTAAGTAGAGAGAGAGAGAGAGACAGAGACAGAGACAGAGAGAGGGACAAAGAGACAGAGAGAGAGAGAGAGAGCTGAGGCTGGCCGCGAACCCGGATCCTCCGGTCTCTGCCTTCCAAGTACTGGGATTACAAGTGTGTGCCACCATGCCCGGCCATTCTAACACTGTTTTCTTGCAAGCATCCACACAACAGCCCACTTTGCTCCAGATTGTAAAATGGTTCAATCAGCACACAGCATTGAATTCTGCAGTGTTTTTGGCATTTTCTCCTAGCTCCTCCCGGAAGTACCTAAGGGAGGCTGGGACCACGATTCTGGGCAAGGTTCCTGAGAAGGTCTGCTGAGGACAGAGAGGCTCCTGAGCCCAGAGGCGGATGGGTATGCTCCCTGTGCGCTTGCTGGCTCCCTCTTCCATCCAAAGTCCACGTAGGGGGTGACTGTGCCCAGTCTCTTCACCAGAGAACCAAAATTCAAAGTTATTTGAATAGCAAACACTGATTTTATTATAGCAGATACGTGGGGGCTCTCAGCTCTTTTTCTTAGCTATTTACATTCTGAAAATCGATACTAATGAACATATATACTTATCTAAATATGATGTTCTTATTCATTTTTTGTGGTCCTGGGGGTTGAACCCAGGGGCATTCTACCTCTGAGATACACCCCCAGCCCTATTTTATTCTTTATTTTGAAACAGGGTCTCACTATGTTGCTGAGGGCCTCACGACGTTGCTGAGGCTGGCCGTGATCCTACAATCCTTCTGTCTCAGCCTAAGTACTGGGATTACAAGCATACCACTCTATCTGTATTCCATTGAAAAAGTATTATAGGTAGAGCATTTTTCTTTTTCTTTGAATTAGTGGAGCGCAATCTGTGATACCTCCTCCATGAAACTCACACTTTCCTGGTTCTCGTTTACTCTGGATGGTCGTGTCTCTGTTTCTTTCTCCTGCACCTTGTTTTCCATCTGTCCCTTAAATGAATATGAAGCCTAAGGTTCTAACCTCTTTTCTGTCTCAGTCCCTAACACATCCCCCTGAGCTGTGGCACCGCATTCTAGTTACTGGAACATGTTCACATTTCTAGCCAGCTGCCTAATCAACCTTGTGTCTGTATTTCAGTTGTATGCATTCATTCCCTAGCCTCGTCTACAGCACGTGTGCACAGGTGCCCACACACATGTACATGAGACTGGCTCCTCCCTCCAACTTCCCTAATGCTATTGATTGTGCCAATATTCTCTGAGTTGATCAAATTCAAAACCACAGCCATCTTTGATTGCTTTCTCTCCCTCATCAAACTGTTACCATCGCGGCCCTTCACAACTGTGTTATGCCTTCTGACCCGGCTCTTTTCTTTAAGTCCCCATTTAATTCACCCTGGATAAAACTAAGCACCTTTTTCACTACATTAATCTTATACATAAAATATTCAAGAAGGCTCTGGGACTACCATATGAAGCTTCAACATAACTTAGTCCTATTAATCTGACACTTAAGTCTCTACCAAATGTGTGCATGTCTGCACAAGGTTACCTTTCCATCTGCAAGGTTACCTCTCTATTCTGACCTTTGTCTTCCTTGTTCTCCTAACGGCTCACAAACCTAAAGAATGCCTGTCCACCTGCCCTTTGCTCAGCCTTATCCCCTTCATCTGCATCTACAGAATGTCTGCCATCCTCCCAGGATCAGCTCAAACCAGATTTCCCATGCGAGACCTCCTGTGAATATTCTTAGGACCCTCCCTTCCCACCCACAAACTGCCATGCACTCTAGACCACTGATACCACATGCATAACATAGCGCCTTGACTTGTACCTGTTGATACCCTTGTCCTACCTCACCAGCATAACATCAGCATCTTGGACTGTACCTTATTGAACACTAGGGCCCTCAAAGCACCCAGCACAACGCTCCTGAACATCACAAGTGCTCGTTGAGCATATGCTGAATACGGAACGATGGACATTTGAGTCCCCAGGAGGAAGGGAAGAGGTGCCATCATCCAGGGAAAAAGGGATCACAGTGTGGAACTGAGAGGTGATACAGAAAATAAGCTGTACATATGGGAAATTACATGGGCTTCTTCAATGATGCTTGGAGTTTGTGAGGTATACCATCTCCAGTGACCCCAAGGTTCCATGCCCCAGAGTGGACCCACTCATCTCAAGTGTCCTACTTGTCCTTTTTCTGCCCCTACTTTACTGCTGTCCCTGCAGCTGGACAACACCAAACCCCTGCTGCTCTCCCAGCAGCTAGACAACTCCAAACCCCTGCTAAACTCCAAGGGCATTGAATATAAGTTCTGTTCTGAATCTGTATTTCAGCCTACACTGGACTTAGTTCTTCTTCCATCAAACACTCCAGATCTAGTAGCTGGATTCCTTGGCTGGACACTAACGCTCTGATTGACTAATCTCCCTATCTCCCAGTCCCCTGAGCTTTAGCTTTTAGTTTGTGCTGCTCAGTGCTATTCTCATGGCTCCTCTAGCATAGACGCCTATATGTGAACATCAGCCGGGTACCCCCTGGGAAGTAACCCTTACTACTTGTATTAGCTTTTTTTGTCACTATGACCAAAATGTCTGACAAGGTTAACTTAAAGAAGGAATGGTTTATTTGGCTCACAGTTTCAGAGGTTCAGTCCATGATCAATCAGCTGGATCCAAGGCAGAAACATCATGGTGGCAGCGTGTGGTGGAGGGAAGCTGCAAGCTCATGGCAGCCGGGAAGCAGAGAGAGAGGAGGGGGGCAGGGATAGATACAGTCCCTAAGATCGCACCCCCAGTGACTTACCTCTTCCAGCCTTGCCTCACTTTTCTATAGTTACCACCCAGAAAATCTACCCAAATTATTAATTCATCAATGGCTTTGTCCACTGATGAGGTTAGAGTCCTCATTCTGAACATTCTGCATTGCCAGCACATGAACTTTTCTGGGGGACATTTCATATCCAAACCCTAACACTACCCAAAGCCTGCCTCCTATAAACCACTGCCAAGCTCCAGTCACTTGTCCAATTAGAGCTATTCTTCATCGCAGGGGAGTCTTTCCCTGTCCTCTTGCTGACCTGGTTGTCTAGCTTTGGCAGCCCCACTAGCTGCCCACTCCAAGAGCGGGCAGCTGGACGTATGACCACAGTGTCTATAGCCCCCAGGAGGGAAGGCCTGAATAAGAGCCCTGGACCTTTCTCCTCTGACCCTTCCTATTTTAGGTGACCTGCTTCTAACCACAGATGCGACTGTTGGCAGGAAGCCAGCTGTAGAGAGCCCAGAAACCATGCACCCTCTCAGAATAGTCAGGCTCAGCTGCCGCCCATAGCTGCTCCTATGTTGATCTCATAAGTCAGAACCCTGGGCAATGAGACCTGGCCTTGGGTGATCCAATAAGACAGTGGTTAGAAAAATACAAAAGAGCTTCAGAAAAGTGAACCACTTTTAAGAGGAAAGACACTGAAAATATCACTGTAACCCTCGGTACTCCTGTAGTAGGTGCATAGCATACATCTAGGCAATAAATATCTGCCCCTTGAATTGCTCCAAAATCATTGAAATAAACAAAATTTTATTTTTAATGCATGTGATAAACTTTTTCCCTAGGATATCCATTAAGATTGCTCTAACTTTTAAAAAAATTACAGCTGACTTATTCTGTATTCCTATAGCTCAGAATAAATAGATCAACTAACTTTAAAGTTGGCAGGTTTACAGTTCTCACAGAGAAGAGAAATTAAAGCCAAACTGAAGATAAAAAAGTAAGTATTTTTTTTATATTTATGAAGTCTTAAAATTACAGAGCTGAACATACAAGGTCAATACCGAGCTGGCAGAGAGCTGAAGTTAAATATTTCCCCCATTAGTTTTATTTCTCAAGTGAGAAGCAGTGCTCAGGGGGTAGGCAATGTGAGCTGAACAGTGGGCAGACGGGGCTGTGTCTGAGGCTCTGGGCAAACTTTGCATCCTAAGCAAACATTTATACTTAAATCCCCAACCCAAGGGTCTGGCTAGATCCCTGTACCCCATAAAAATGGACAATGATGGTATGTCAATCAAAAATGAAACTTAAAAAGTCAAAATGCAAATTACGAAATGCAAGGCTCTCTGAAGTATTTACAAGTTATGACGTCTTTGTTTTTTTAACTCTTTTGCATTTATTTTCCTATGTGTTTGTGTTCCCTATCCCCTCAGCAGTAGGCTCCACAGGACAGATCCTTGCTTGTCTTATCATCCCAGTGCTGAGCATAGCAGCTGCCACCTGGCAGTTTCTCAGTAAGTAGTAGTTGAATGAATGAATGCATTTTATTCTGACTATGACCTTATCAAAGGTGATAGCATCCTAGTACCTATCTACATGCTGTGGTGAAAGTGGCGGGGTGGCTTGTTCACTAAATATATAAGAACATCCAAGCACTGTAATTTAAGGTGTCACTTTCAAAGGCAACATTTTATTTTATCACTTTGAGAGCCTGTCTCCAAAGCATGGGAAAGAATATTAATCTTCCCGATATTCGTCTCTCTGATCACTAGATATTTATTAACATTTAATTGTCTTGAATTTGAATTTAGTTTCCAGGAAGCTTCAATGAATTAGCATACCCTGAGTAAATCCTTGTAAGATATTAGTTTTTGATCTCAAAGGATAGTTAATTTAGGTTGTTTACATGACAGATTTGGACAGAGTTAAAGGTTAAATTCTACCTTTGAAGTCTAAATGTAACTGACAGCTGATCTTAATAATTTTATAATTACCAAAACTATGATTAGAATTGTCTAAATATTTCATACTAGGAAAAGTGTCATGTGAATCCTACTCTCTCTCCCCGGGAGATGACCTGACTTTTGAATTTTCATTACCCCTAAAATTATCAGCTTCAAAACAGCATTTATGAAAAGAAATTAACATAAACATTTAAATGAGGTTTTTCTGAAAAGTTACTTGCTCATACGAAATTGAAAGTCAACAATGAAATTACTTGCATTAATCATTCCTTCATTCACTCAACACATAATTATGCTACATTTTGGGGAGATGCAAGAAAAATAAGATACTGTCCCTATCATTAAGGAATCTAGTGGGGGAATCTGTTTTTATTTGTTGATTTCACAAGCTCATGAGCACTGTTATTTACAAAGATGAGATGACTTACTTCTACATTAAGCTGGAAGCTCCATGTGTCTGTGCTGCTCATCATTAAATGTCTGGGATTGGGAGCATTACAGCAATAGGTATTAATGTGTGATGCTCTAAAAGCCAATGGTTGTTGGAAAGCAAATGTGGAAACAGAGAACAACCCCCAACGTGACAGGTGAGGTGATAGGGAATGTACATGGTGCTTTTTTTTGCCAGCAAGGAATGCCTGAGTCAGCCTGGGGAAGGCAGGGAACCTCCCAGAGTAGACACCACTGGGCTGAGGCATGGATAACTTGATGTCTTCTGGTTGGCAGACATGGCAGGGTATCCCAGGAAAACAAGGTGCCACGCGCCAAGGCATGCGAGCTAAGAGAACATGGCGTGCTCAAACCCACACTGCAGCTGGCAAAGGAATTCAGAGTGCTGTGGACACAATCAGCCCTACTCTCAGGCTTTCTCCTAAACTGTTACCTAGGTTAACAAACAAACAAACAAACAAAAATACATCTGAAAGTAATCTAAGTGAAAAATTATTATTGGGCCAATGTTAATTTTTTATAATTAGTTAATCAAAGGACAGAGGACTTTTGACTCTACAATTTACAAAGTTTAATTAAGAGTTTCTTTTCAAATACTGGTAGTTTTGATTACTTCCAGGAAAACAGTTGAACAATTTCTATAAGAGCCTGGAATCAAATCAGAGCCACAGCTGTTCGTTGACATAATGAGGATTGAATATTCTAATCTTCTGTACTCCGATAAAGCCAGCTTCAAAAACTCCAAGCCTCACACACCCCCATCTGATCAACTATCTCAACTGTGTACTGGGAAACACAAATAAATTAACACATGCATCCAACTAGCACATAAATTTTAGATCTTGGAAGTTGTAGTTTTCTTTGTGTGTGCATACCCAGGAATGATTTCTACCGAGTGCCTCAGGAGAAACCTGGTCACCTTTGGAGAAGTGGAAAAGAAAAAGCAGCCCTCCCTCTCTGGGGTAAGACTAGGGGAAAAAGGACATAAGGACAAGTACAATGGGGTTCACAGGAGAGCAACCAGGAGGCTGATGTGTCTCAAACTTGCCTGTATGAGGAATGGCTGAAGGTTTGGTTGTTTAGGTTGAATTGGTCTCTGGCCTGGGGATGCAGTTCAGTGGTAGAGTGCATGTTTAGCATGCAGGAGGCTCTGGGTTCAATCCCCAGCACTGCACAAAAACCCAAAAGATTTATATCTCTAAGGGAATAATTATTATTGGTTTCAAATGTTCTTAGGGAAAGGATGAAGGTTAATTTTATCCACTTGATGGGGCCATGGTATGCCCAGATACTTAGTCATTAATTTGGGTGTCTCTGTGAATCTATGAGATTTTGTGTTTTGTTTTGTTTTTTAGAGGAGATTAAAATTTAAATTAGTAGACTGAGTAATGCAGATTGCCCTTCTTAATGTGGGTGGGCCTTATCCAAACATATGAAGGTCCCAATATAACAAATGGCCAACCCTCCCCCAACTAAGAGAGAATTCTCCTGCCTGACCTGATGGCTTCAAACTAAAACATTGGCTCTTCCTGATTCTATGGTAGCCTGCTGGCCTTCAGTCTCCAAGCAGGACATTGGCTCTGATGATACTGAATGTGGGTCAATGCCTAATGTTTAGATAGATGATAGGTAGGTAGGTAGATAGATAGATAGATAGATAGATAGATAGATAGATAATAGATAGACGATAGATAGATAATACATACGTATTATATATTGTTATATTATATAATATTAGTTCTGCTTCTCTTGAGAACCCTGACATGGACAGAAAGAGAAATAGTATGAGAAAACATGCAAAAGTAGAGAGAGCATGAGACATTTTTTGGTAACGATGGAAAAGCCAGTTTCCCTGAGCAGCATTCCTAAGTGAGCATTGCTGGGAAGAAGTTGGAAAGTTAAGGTGGAGTCGTGGGATTGGGTCCTTCAGGTGTCAACATCACTGGATGTCTTTGAGCAGGAGCAGGGGATGTAATCAGTATGATGTTTTGGAAGATGCATCTGGGTGCAGTGTATAACCTATTGCGAGAGGAAGAGTCTGGTGTCCCTGGGTCCAGACACCATGGTGAGAAAGGGTGAGTTCCTTCATATCAACCTGATTTTGAATCAAAGGGCACTGGAGAATATTTTCAGTTAAATATTAGGCTGGTGAGGCGAGGGTGGTGGTATAGGGAAGCAATTCTTCAAGTAAAACAAAAGAATTAGACAAAATCTAAGAAGCCTGGGTGTGTCCTTCTGGAAACATTCCACTTTTGCAACTTTTGCACTTTTCCACATTTCTCCTAAATACTGCTGCATGGTGAAAGAGAATTGTCCTGACTTCCTTGGGTGCCTCTGTGACAGCTTCATCTTTCAAGCAAATCTCTGGGATAACAAAAAGGATTCTCAGGCCTTAAAACACTCTCTGGTACTGTAAGTCTTTTAAGCCAAGAACAAACCACAGACCAAGCAACACTAAGACCTAAAACTGGGGCCTTCTTCCCTGTAGCAGATAAACACATTACTCAGACACTGGCCAAAGCCCAGACAACTTGTGCTACAAAAAAAGATGAGGCAGAAACAAAGTGGCGGACAAAGCAGCGCAGCGAGGCTGTATAAAGAGTAGAATTAATTAGAGTGTTCTGCAGAAATACCTAAGTTGAATTCTCTCCCTCTCCTCCGCACCCCCCCCCACCGCCATTTACTTTTCTTTTTTTTTTTTTGTGGTACCGGGGATTGAACGCAGGGGCGTTCTACCTCTGCGCTACGCCCCCGGCCCTATTTTTTTTTATACTTTATTTTGAAACCGGGTCTCACGAATTTGCGGAGGGAGAGAGAGAGAGAGAGAGAGAGAGAGAGAGAGCTGAGGCTGGCCGCGAACCCGGATCCTTCGGTCTCTGCCTCCCAAAGTACTGGGATTACAAGCGTGCGC
This sequence comes from Glis glis, assembly GCA_004027185.1. Lineage (NCBI taxonomy): Eukaryota > Metazoa > Chordata > Mammalia > Rodentia > Gliridae > Glis > Glis glis. The sequence goes on from PVJS01017783.1 coordinate 15,461, forward strand.
CACCACGCCCGCCTTACTTTTTTGACAACAAAAACACCACCAAGGTTAATCTTCAGGAAAATTATTTTATTGTTCTTTTAAGTTTAAAAAAGCAATATTAAGGAAGTAATAAATCAAATTAATATAGTACCTTTAATTTGACTCTAATAAAAATGTCTATTGATGGTAGAGCTGTTTCCAATGCCTTTGAGGGAATAAAGAAATACCAGACTGTGGGACTAGAGGAAACATTAAAAGGAGGGAAAAGATGCTAGAATTGCTGATGGGTTTGCTGTGAGCTAATTTGGGTACCAAGTTGACACTCTGAAATCAACAGCTACCTGAGCCCAAAAGTAATTTAATGCCCTGTACCATCCACCTGAGCTCCTTGGGGTCATTATTTTTCTAGAAATTGTACTTTGCACTCTTCTGAGAGGAGTTCTCCCAGCATCCCCTCACTTCTGCTCTGTAATGTATAGCACTTACTAACATCAAGTTTTCACCCACGCAGTCCCATAAGGGAACCCAACTGTTGTCAAGGACATGGTGCCACAGGACCTTGGCACTTAACCTTCTTGCTTCTATAATTTGCCAATTTCTGTCTGGCATCCTACCTGGGATACCCAGATCATATTTTCTTCCTTCAGTCATTTGGAAAAAAAATACAAAAGGGCCACAGAGCTGGAACAAGTGTGGACATGGTTATCCCTCTAGGAATTTTCTTTACATGGTCCCAGGCTGATGTGCAATATGTATTCTAGGGTAAATGCCCATGTGACTTGAGAGTTTATTTTAAATTGAATCTGTAATATGCAAATGTGAGATTCACCTGGGGCACCATAAGAATGAAATCTCTCCTCCATCCTGACTTACATTAAAAGGAAGAAGAGTAATTTTTTAACACACCCCTACGATGGTTTTATGCAAATTCTTCAAGCTAGGCAAATTATTTTTGTGTTAAAATTTTTCAACCCCATAAAAACAGGAGTGGATTTATGTGGCATTTTAAAACGATGTTAGGCACATTGTAAAGCTATTTCATCTCATTTATAAAGAGGAGTGAACATAAAAACAGGCCACAGCATAATTAATAGTGAAGTGATTTATGGCAACAACTCCTTCTCCATACATATTTATGTATTATCTGTAGCCTGGTGCAAGTTCTTCCCCTCTAGACCCTCTGTCCCTGCCCTTGCCACAGGAGAGAAATGGTGGCAAGGAAACTCTGAATGTTGAGCTTAGATTCTTTCTCACACACACATTTGCAGGCAAAAGCTGGGACATATTACTCTCCTGCACTGGTTCCCAAATATGGCAGCACACTAGAATTTCCTGGAGGGCCCTAACAATACTGAATATCTGTGGTCCATCCCAGAGATTCTGCTTTGATCTGGTCTGGGTATGGGGATAACCTAGAGGAACTGAGATTTTTTTCTTGCTTTTTATATACTTTTATTGATGCATTGTAACTATACGTCATAATAAGGTATAGTGTGATAAGAATCTACATGCACACACTTGGTGTGCTTACCTCTGGATCTCACCCCACTCCCTCCCCTTCCCCGCACATGTCATTGAAATTGGTATCGATAATTTCATATATGTACACAGCATTATGTAAACTGTTATTTTCATTATGTCTCCTTTCCCCTCCTCCTTCCCTAAACCCTCTCCATTACTCCACTGGACTCTACTCCTTTACCTGAGGTCTCTTTCGTTACTCAATTTCTTTCTAGCTTCCACATATGAGAGAAAAACATACAACTATTTTCTCTGAGGCTGGCTAATCTCACTTAGCATAATATTCTCTAGTTCCATCCATTATCCTGAAAATGACGTGATTTTGATCTTCTTTATAGCTGAGTAAAATTCCATTGTGTGTATCTACACACAACGGCACTGAGATTTTTTTATAGTCCCGAGACCTACTACACTAGAAGTATGTTAAGCTGATTAGACAAAGCTACAATAGAGATTTTCAATTGCCACTATTAAGTAACTTGAAGAAGAATCAATTTGAGGTCATGTAGTGAGATTGTTCCATTTCTACTTCACTGCACAATTTTTGATTGACAGCAAACTCAACAAGTATCTGTTGAGCAGTTCCATGTGCCAGGTACTATAAGACAGGCCTGCCCTGTGTATGGGTGTTGCGTTCTGCAGATATCTGTGGGCTGCCTTTTCTACTTCCTGTATCCCAGAGAATGTTCTACCTGTTATTTATATCTACAGATTATATCAGGTGATTCTGGAAGTAGGTATTGGATTTCCCTACTTAGAGTCCTCTTTTAAAAAATGAATTATGAATACAGAAGAAAACTAGTGAACTCATATATCTTTATCACAGCAATATGAACCCAAGTACTAAACTGATTTTTGAAACTAATTAACATTTCAAAGAATCACCTGAAAGATAAATAGGAAACACCATCTCCTTGTGGAGACTTGATCCTCCCTTCTGAAGTTGATGTGAGAAATAAAAGTTCAGCACAAACTATACTTACCACACTTAAGATAATAACAGTCTGGTCTGTTATCAGAAGCATTGAGCTACACCATTCTTCTGCCCATGACCATTGATGCGGGTTTGAGTATAATTGGAGATAAGCTCTAAAATATTTCCTAAGCTTTTCAAAAGAGTAGTTTGGGCTATGAAGGGAGTGCAGAATAGTAAATATGCCTGCGTCATTTGTGCGAGGATGTCATTTAATTTCTCTTGACTACATTCAGCTGAAAAGTCTGCTCACAATGGTTTGATGAGGTAAATTGAAATAATTGTCCCATTCTTACATGGAAGAACATGAGCACAATGGGCTGAGTTATCAAACTCACAATCCAAGTAAGTAGCTAAAATCCGGGTGAAAATGGATTCAAAAGACAAACAAATTTCCATCCTCCATACAGCCCACCACAACTTTTTCATGGCTGACACGGGCTGCATAAATACCAGCAAGACTCAGATAGCATTATACAGAGACATTTCCACACATTTCTATTACATTTTCACCAGGCAAGGAGTACATTTTCCCATTTTTTTTAGTTAACAAAGACCCATTTGATTCTCTCTAGAATGCTAATTTTAAAATGTTTTGGTAATATCCAAATATTTCTTCTAGCTAGTACAAGCTTTCTCTCAAAGCAGTGCCCTCTCGAATGTCTAATGAGGCTTATTTTAAAAAGTATAATAAGCCAGATTTTCTCGAGTGCCCACCAGTAGCTGCTGAGCCTTCCGGACAGCCAGAGATCCCTTCCAGGGATACGCACCTGAAGGATGGAACTGCAGAAATCAATGTAAACAGTATGCACAAATAGGGAGAGAGAAAGACAAGGAACTTACAGCTGAAAAAATAGTTGTACTTTGGAACTTTCCATAGTGTGAGACAAAAGGAAGATGAACAAAATTGTCTGAAAGATCATAATAATAACTCCATAGAATAAAGATAAGAATGATTCACATTTTACAGATCTGTTCAAGTCCCTACTTGGACATTTTCGGTGGGAAACACTCACCTATTTGTTAGATAAATTGTTTCACTGTTCTAGTTAAGAATCCCTGTCTATCTCTCATCACTTCTCTTGTACAACATGTTTCCTACCCTCATTCTTTGGTACACCAGCTCTGTACACATTTGAAGTGAATATGTCTACTCTAAAACTTCTCTTTCTGCATTAAATTCCTCCCTTCCAGAAATAGTTCATATTACTGTTCAGTTTTCGGATGCTCTTCAATGGCAACCAACCTGCTTTGAATGCTTTCTGGTTCATAATTTTCCCTGCCACTGAGTTAGTCCCCCACTTAGACACAAAATTCCAGATTTGAGATTATCAGTGTAGATGTCAGTGGAAAGATTCTCTTCCTTGTTCTAGGCACTTGCCCTTCCGCTGCCACGCCATGCTATGAAGGCAGGGTGAGTTCATGGTCTCCTGCCAGCCCCGGGGTCTTCTTCACATCAAACGTTGTCAAGTTGTGCCTGGTCTCCCTATCCCCGAACGAGCAGAGATAAAGTTTAGGATTCCGGACTTTATATTTATCCCTGTCACATTTCATATCCATTGTTGAAATACATCATTCCATCCTATTAAGAAAAAAATTTGATTCTGTCATCTATTCTTGGCCTGGCCTGTTCAACATTTTTTAATAGCTCGTATAAAGACATGTTTTAAAATTTACTTGCCATCCTTCATAGTTTATGTCATACACGAAACTGATAAGTATGTTTTCTATGTGACTGAAGCGCATTCGCCCACACTTCCCTGGAAAAAGAAAAATGTTACTCAGAGAGAAGGACAGATCCTGAAACTAATTCCCTTCATACAGAGATTAGAGTGCCCCAGTCAAGAAACTGACTTGGTCTTAGATTCAAGAAAAAAGAAAATTAATTGCAAAGTTTCTGCTCAATATGTGTATAGTTAAGAGGAAGTCCATATGGAACAGATGGGCCTGGTAATGGTTCCATCTTTTATATCCCTAAAGATTTCACTGTAAAGAGCAAATGACTCTTTACAAAAACCAATAAGATCTGCAAAGTTAAGTGATTTCCTTGCTGTGGGACATCCATGAAGACTGTGCTTCTCTTTGTCAACACATCTTTTGACGATTCTGTCGGTCTCTGAGAGGTATTCTTGGGGTTGGATTTGGTGATTACCCAATGTATGACAACCAAGACAACTGACATACTGCACCATGCACTGGCAAAGGGACCTTGACCCAACCAGACCTGGGAGAGGAGGTAACTCCAGTCTTCCAGGGAGTATTCTCAACTGAGTCAGTCAGGTATTGAGAAATGCACCGCCAGGGGAAAATGTGTTCCAGACTGTCTGTAAGAGAGACAGGAAGAGATAGAAATTCCTGCCTGCGAGTGGCGGTGGTGGCTTTCTCTAAGTTAGTCTCACTAAGTTGTGGAAACCAAACTCTGGACATGTGTAAACATGGATATGTAAAGAATGAAAAAGCATGGTGGTTTTATTTCATAGCACTAGTTGCTTTTTGAAAGCCGCTTGTTTATTTGATCATTTGAACTGCCTCTTTCCTACCATCAGAACACAGATCTCCATTTGAGCAAGTACCACCATCATGTTTTATTTTCTTATTATCCTTGCATCTAGAACATTGCACAGAGAGGCTTTCAGTTACCACACGTGGCTATAGGACATGTTCAGAGACCAACTGAGATGGAGTAGGACTCAAAAGCACAGTGAAAGAGCCTAGACTATGTCCCTGGGAAAAACCCTATTAAAAGTTGACCCATATTAGTCCTTTTACTTTTAGTGCAACCTTGAACAAATTCGAAAAACGGGCATGTGAGAAGTAGAGAGATAGGGAAGTAGAGGTGAGTGCAACTACTTCCACATTTACCACTTTGCTGAAGTTTCTTAATAAGAAGATACAACAAATATAGGGGAGCTGTGGTTGGGAGGTACCCAGAAATGACCAGGAGAGAAGCAGATGCCTTGATTACCTTAGGAATATGAGACCAAGGTCCCCATGCCCATATGCCACAAGATGTTGAAGCTTGAAAGGGGCTAAGCTATTATTTTCCTGGATTATGTATTTATATAATCATTGATACAATACTAATGGGACTACAGATAAACCTTTTAGGGTGACATGAATCTAATATTTTAGATTTAATACATGCAGGTATTTAATCAAAGGACTGCATCCAATGCTATTACTATGCTGTCCAACTTTATTTATTTTTTTTTTCTCAATACTGGGGATTGAACCCAGGGGCATTCTACCTCCGAGCTACACCCCAGCCCTATTTTTTTATTCTTTATTTGGAAACAGGGTCTCACTAAGTTGTGGAGCGCCTCACTAAATAGCTGAGGCTGGCCGCGAACCCAGATCCTCCTGTCTCAGCCTCCCAAGTGCTGGGATTACAAGCGTGTGCCCCCACGCCTGACACTGTCCAACTTTATATCCACAAGCATGTCCGTATCAGTGGGAAAGCCGCTAGACATCTTGGTGAAATAAAGATACACTGCATCTACAGTTTATGATTTTTCCCTTCATTTGACAGCCTAGTCATCCGACCCACAGAAGTGAGGAAGTAATTTTGTCATGTCTTTTTCTTAATGAGTCAGGGACCATCACTTTCTTATGCAATCGTTCAAACATAATTTGTTAAGTATTTGTTCTAGAGGCTTTCTGACCCCAGGGAATCCCTTAAATCCAAAGATTTCAGATCTATAGATTATGCATAACTAGTCCAGAGGAGGTAAAAATGTTTGGTTGCAATAATACTAAGAAAAAAAAGCAAAACAAAACACACTCAGAAAGTGAACGCTATGCCAAACTTGAATCCCATAGTGTTCGATGTCAGCTGGCCTAAGTAAAGCGATTGGTAAAATATAGAACTACTTCTAAATCAAATGATACAATTAGTTAATCTACCAAAAAATCACTCTCATGAATAATTTAGCACAGATGAAGATAACTCTATGTTTTGGGCTCCTCGGTGACTATTTTGGGCACCACAGTGGCTAAATATTCCTATATATTCCATGAGGTCACCCAGCACCCATTGACTTGAGGAGGCATCTCCCTTTTGGCCCTGAGAAGACATTCTATCATTTCCCTTTTCAGAGGCTTCTCAGTAAGGTTATCATTCTCATTATATTTTGCATTTTTACAGCACCTGTAATCAGAGCTCCAGGGCACTATACATTGCTAATTTATTACAGTCATTTCAATGCTGCTAGTTAGCTCTCAGGTCCCCTTATGTGCCAAGTCCTAAAATCTGCAAGAAGAATCTGCATTCTCAGGACCCAGAAGACCTGGGTTCTAATGCCAGCATTCCTACTCACTGGGTCAGGGACTACAGCTCGCCACTGCCTATCTTGGGACATCAGTGTTCTCGTGGACAAAATGTCAGGCTGAGTTAAAGAGCTTCCAATATCCTCCCCAGCTCTAAGATTTCTGGTTGTGTATATCAGCGCTCTCAGGAATCTCTCTGACATATATCGGTGCATAGATAGAGATTAATCTGTTCCCGAGGTCGCTCTCACTCTATACTCATTCGGTGTCTCATCCATCCCAGCGCTGCCAGCTGCCAGCTCCCTGCGGAGGACTCCATGTCAACTCTAATTCCATAAGGTCCTCAGGACCAGAAATAAATAGGAATGCCTAGGGCTAATTTAGATGTCCCAAGCTAAGCAAAGAGAAGTGATTCCTTCATGAGATGTATTTTTGAACAAAACTGGTTTTCAGAGTGAAGTGAAGGAATGAACATTAAGTTACAAGAGCGTGTTAGTTGGTAATTAATGGCATAGCTTAAAATGTCAATTTAGGAGACTATCCTCAGCAAAGGGTCCATTAGCAAATTTAAACAATACTTATCAAGAAGGGATTGGAGATATTGGGGTAGATGGGGGGAGATTGGAAGACATCCCTAAATGTTTCATGCCCTTATAATGAATCAAACACAAGTAAAAGGGCAAGTTAAAAAAGGAGAAATAATTCATGAGCACATGATAAATATTTGGACTTTTTAATAAAAGTTTTATATCCAAGTGCAATAAGGACCTTAGAATGGGCATTCAGGGAAAGGTAGAATTTGTTTTGGAAAGTGGCTACAAGAAATAAATACAGCCAAGTGTGGTACATGCCTATAATCTCAGTACTTGGGATCTTGAGACAGGAGAATTGCAGGTTCGAGACCAGCCTCAGCAACTTAGAGAAATTCTCAGCAACCTACTGAGACCCTATTTCAAAATAAAATAAAAAGGGTTGTAGGTATATCTCAGAGGTAAAATACCCCTGTGTTCAATCCCCAGTAGAAAGGAAGACAGAAACAAACATATATTAGGAAGTACGTGGGAAGAAAGTCAGTGGGGTTGGACTTAAATCAATTGTATATCATAGGGCTAGATCAGTGTTCATCATGTAGCAAAGACCCAATCCGCAGGACAATTTCAGAACCTGGCCATCCCAAAGGGGGTTTTCGACCTCATGTCACCATCAAAAGAGTTCTCCGCAGAAATGGGGGTTTAGCTGACAGCCACTGTCCCCTTTCCAGGCCTGTCAGTGACCCACCCCCAACACTCTGCTCTCATTACTTATCAGAGAAACCCTGAGAGTGAAGGAACAAAGTAGAGTCTCACTTGGAGAATGGCCAGTTTCTGGGCTACAGCAAAACACCAAGCACATTTATCATCTAGGCCACGAAAGAGAAGGCTTGGGTGGAGCAGGCAATGGGAAACGGGAAATCAGAACAGCAGTTAAGGTTATTACCAGGGAACTGGGGGAGCGAGTGGACGCGTCAAAACACAAAAGGAACCGCTGTGCCTTTCTGAATCCAGGAGTGGTTACAGCGAGCAACCCCAGGCCTATTAACGAGCAGCCAGGCATGCCATGGAGCCGCTCTTTTCAATTCCAGGAATGCATTAACATGGTAGGAAAACAACAAAAGAAGGACCTGAAAATAAACAGACTTTAAAACGAGTACCCAAATTGAGTTGTGCAAATGCCTCGGTTGGGTTAAATTTTGTAAACATATCACGCAAGATACAAATTTGAACCCAGATTACAGTTTATAGAGAAAGCCAGGAAAGCAATGAATTCTAGGACAGTACAGGAACAGAAAGGCACTTTTTCTAAATTCATAATTTCCCTATGTTCCTATTTCTCAACCATTCTGCCCGAAGTAGAAACCACCTGCTCCATCAACCACTCTTTTTCTCTAGAGGGATGGAAAATAATTCTCTGTTGAAAAACACTTCATTGAGAGACCTTGGGAGAGTAAACCATTCTCATGCATTGTAACAGTACAACCCACAGAAACACTGGAGGAGGACAGAACACTGAGACCATGCAAAAAACACAGAGCCAGAGATCTGTCCAAATAGAAATAATAGTTGGGGATACAGCATCTCTGCTGACCCCAGTCTTCTGTAACATACTGTCACCAAGAAGTAGTGAGGTTGGTACAAATGCCACAGAAAAAGGGAAACTGACAAACATTTAGACACAAGATTTTTCCTAATTTAAGTCAAATTGCCTATGTGATCCAAATATTGCTAAAATCAATTTTGATGTACTCAAATATTTCACTAGGATATTTCCTAATATTTCAAAGCGAAGCTACTTTCCTCTCTCAGATTGTTAAATAAATTTATAATGCAAGAGATCTCTATAATTAATATATCAGCCAAGAGAAAGTCAGGGCCATCATTTTTCCCCTCAAAGTATGATTGGAATTGCTTCATAAATTATTTACATATTTAGCTAGAATAATAGAGCAGCATCTCTTTCTACATGAATCACATTGTTTGTTTGGAATGTTTAGTAAAGTTCCTTGAAAATGTTGTTTTGATAACACACAAGACAAGGCACCTCCAGCCATGATTAGTGTTTGATTCATCTGACTTTGAAATATGTAGTGTAAGCAGCACAGCTGCGTTCGCAGTGGCCTCATTTGCATCCATGCTACGTGATGCATAACCTCTAAGGTGCGCTGGGCTTTGGGCAGCACTGTAAGGTTGAAGGGAAGAGTGTCTATCTCACAGCCTCCTTCTCTCCGGTGCCCTTTTTCTCCCTTAGAAAGTCTCACTGTCCACCTGCATCTCTCACCATGATGAACCTCTCTCTTGTCATATGCTTCTGCAAAAGGAGGCAGACTCTCCCACACTCCCATTTATAAAACAGACTTCTGACACCCAACTTACCATCCATAACTTATCAGTTGTAGCATCAGTGTATTTATTAGTAACCTTGGGGTGTTTTTGGTTGTTGTTGTTGTTGTTGTTGACACATTAATGAAATTAACTGATCCTGGCTAAGACAATTTTTCTTCTGTCATGTTATGGCTACCATTTACCAATGTGAGTAGTACCCTACTAGTCATTAGGTAAGTCAATGACACAAGGATGTGTGAAACATGTCCCATGTCTTCAGAGACAGTTTATAGTCTTACAAGCAACAGGGAAAGAAGCCAATATGTATAAGTAATAGAACGAATGGTTTGAAAGGGAGTGGAGGGGGCAGCATGAAGGAATGAATTCCTAATAGTGGATGAATATGGAAGTGTCTGTAACTAGAAGTACAAACCACCTTTCAATTATAACCCATGCTACACAGACTTCCTTAGGTTTGGGAGGCAAAAGATAGGTGCTTCAGTCTAACTATCGGAGCAGGAACATCACAAAGCCTTCTCACATCTCACACAGGGAAAAACACCTGACAAATGTTTAAAGAATGATTGTGTGAATGAGAAAATTCTAAGAGGGCAGACCACCAGGTATAGGTAGGTGAAGATTCTCTCCTCCAATAATGGGCTATTGGCATCCTTCCGAAACCATGTAACTTTGGTGCTGCTACGTGGGACCGTCTGGTTTTTGCATCCTCATCTTTGGAGAAAATGTTACTCTTCACAGACTCTGAGATCCTTCAGGACCACACTGACTGTTTCTGATTTTCCTGACAAAAGGCAGAGGGTATCAAGCACCAGCCAGGCCCTTGCAGAACATAGTTTTCCCTTGCACCATCAACCAAAGTGAGGATCTCAGGCACCCCTCTGCCTCTGCCCTCCCCAAGCACAGAGGGAGAAGAGCTATAATCCCCAGCTGTCTAGAAAGAAACTAAAGCCCCCAGCTAAGAATGCCCTTTATATCTGATCATGCAGGGTCTGTACAGGGTTTTTCTCTAAGCATCCCTGTGTGTGTAATGCATGCAGAGAGAGAGCATCTTGTTTTTATGTTGTCTATAATAAATTATAAGTGTAACAGCGGGAGCTTTTTCAATACTATTTGTAAATGCAGCCAGAGGCTATTAAGTGATTGGTGTATCAAATAAATATAATTAGTAAATAGCAAAATAACATGTTTGTAAACTGCCTTTGGAAATATGTGATTAGACCAAAGACAACGATTTCTGCCAAAGCTTCTAAGTGTTTCCAAGAGATACCAGGGAAATAATTTAACAATTTTATAACAACCTCAAAAAAATTTCTATGTAAATCTGCTAAGAAGGTAGAATATTTACTTAGTCCAAACTTCTGTTGAAGGCTTCATGTTGAAAATTGAAGGATGGGGGTACGCTGAAGTATACATGATCATTTTTTTCCAGAGGAGTTAAAATGTGCTTGATTATTGACTATAAGTTTTTAAATTGGCATTTGATGAGGTTAAAAAGGAGTTATAAATACACCTCCACGTGCAGAGTGCTCTCAGGCTGTAGAGTTATTCCCAATTAGTAACACTTAAAATTACTCCAGCAAGTCAATCAGTTTGGAAGGAGGTGAACTCATCCTGCCCTTCCCTCTTGCAGGCATTAGGAAAGGGAGTTGGTTCCTTAGTAGTAACCTGCTGCTCACCGTCTACAATAGAAGCAGAAGAGTGACCCAAGCCCACTGGTTCTTCCTCTAAAGATGCTTTCTACCCCCCTTATCTCATACCAGATTTCTTATATTCCAGCCTCTCAATCCCCAATCTATATTAGTTACTCACTTTTATACGTGACATCCCAATAAAGACCATGGAACTCCATGCATACACATAAAGCCACAAATTTAAACCCTACCTAGCTTTCAAATAGCTCCAACATTTAGTTCTACTCATCCCTGTATAATTGAGTCTTCTGCCAACCCCAAACTTTCTTCTCCTCCAATTAGGCCAGTCTCCTTAATGTCCCATTCCTGGGGCTACATGTCCATTCCTTCCCTAGACATACTTCCATTCTCCATATTGTTCAGGACTTTCCACCTATAGTGACTTGTCCTCTGTGGTCTAGATACATTCTCACTAAGTCAGGTTTCTCCACACACCACTGAGGAGGCCCTCCATTGAAATGCTATGCCTTTATGGTCTACTCTGCCTCTCTCTCATATGCACGTGTTGTTCCTGTATATGTGGCTTTTTCCTTTTTTTTCTAGATAATGCCAAGACTGATACCAAGCAAAGTGCAAGTAAATGATGAGAAGTGTGATGATGATGATGATGATGATGTTGAAAATGATGTATTTGAAATGTATTGATTCTTTGTTTATGTGGAGGCCCTGTGCTAATCACTGTAAATGAATTATTATACTTGGACCTCATAACAACTACATGGGATTAAGTGCATCCTTTAAAACATATGATTAAATGCACATGATTAATGTGTCCTCCTTAAACATAAGGAGTTTCCTTAAAACATAAGGAAACTGAGGCATATAAAGGTTAGTTTGATTAGCTAGTCAATCAAAACTGAATTCCAAAGAGCAAGGTGAACACAATTATTCGTGAGACATTTAACAATGCAGCCAGTTGTGTATAACTTGACTACTTTCAGAAATGCATGGCTCTAAGTCCTATGATCAGACCATTCAACTGAGTTTCATGAGCATATATTTACTGGCTCATTCACTCAATATATGTAAATTGAACCCTGTCTGCATGCCGCATGCTGATTTCCAGGTTCTACAGTAACACATGATCCCTGTCTTCAAACAGCCCACAGTCTTGGGATTTCACAAGTTTACATCTCTAGTCTTATTTTCCATAAGTTGGACCCTGGGGGAGAATAAGGTATGTGGCTGGGGCAAAAATAAAAAAACATTTTCACAACAATTGAGATCCAATAGTCATTCTAGGGACTGGATAAGCAGTGCCTGACAGGGGGAAAATGATGAGAAAGAAAAAAAAAAGCATGTAAGAAAAATAAAAGATAGATTGAGTAAGTGACAACGAGAGCACTAATGGAAATTTCTGGAAAAGCAAAGATCTAGTAAAGACTTCGAGAAAAATAATCTCTGGTCTCCTGGGGCAGGATGCTAAAACCCATATTTATCTGTCCACAGCAGAGGTGTGAATGGCTGCAAAGAGCTCAAGGCCAGATCAAATGAGACTGTGCTTCTTCCCAGTTTGGGGGCCTCTGGGGATGACTTTAATACCGAGCACTTAGTCATCATGTTTGATGGCTTCGGCGGCCTCATTTATCAAGGATCTATAGTTAAATTTAATTTTCATGGGAGTGGAGGACAGCATGGCAGCCGGGCTCCTTGTTGCTGATCTGCCCCCGTTGATGCCTTCTGAAGTGGAAATGATGGATGCCACATGTTCCGGCTGTGATTAAATTTGCTTTGACAAAGCAGCATGGAAATCTGATTTTCAATAGACTTCTGCATTTCACCTAGTGCTGAGTAAACAGATACAACGCATAATGCTCGCACGGCTGTCGGGCCAGTAGCTAATTCATTGTGCCCGTCTAATCAGGCTGTCCATTAAATTATTATTTGTCAATAACATGCAAGATCATTTTTGAAACTCTGAGGAATGGGAAGACTGTGTTTAAGTAAATAAACGTGGAGGGCTTGACAACAGTCTGGGGTTTTTCCTCGGAAGGGCCAAATAACTCATCAGTCTCTGTGTCTCCACTCCCTTGAAGAATCAAAGCACCATTTAAGAAGTTTTTAGTTTCACTTCGCTTGGCTCCCATTTCACATGCACACAACATCATCCAATTACAACAGAGAATGAAGCTACACACATTGACACTTTCGCTCCCCAGTTTATCTTTAAAGGAGAATGAAGCAGAAAATCACATTAAGTATGCATCTTATGTTGGCGCTTTTAACCTCCTGCCTAGAAGCGCTGCGTGCAGACCACCTCCTGGCAAAGGCTTCCACTTTGGGGGAAAGGCTGGAGAGGGAGCAGCAGAAAGAACAATTGGTAATATTTGTTTCCTTCCCACCCTCTTGTTCAATAAGTGCTCTGGGTACAAAACCTGGGCTCCTCGTGCTATTGAAGAAGGACCTCTTTGTTTTCTGACCCAACTTTTCACAGCAGCCCACGTCCCAAACTTGGACCACTGTTTTCAGGACTTTTAGACCTCCTGAAGCTCAGCACAGGCGTTTCTATGAGCCCTTGTTAAGACATCTTGGGCTTCTATCAATGCTCTCCTTTTGAATCTACTTCTTGTTGACCAACCCCTAGTCACCTAATGTAACTGCTGATAGACCTCAAATGTTTCATTATTACTGAAGAGCTGGAAATGTGTGATAGTTGGTCTGGTTTGTCAACTTGACCCACCTAAGATCATGTGACTTTGGTTGTGTAACAGCAGATTGACCCGGAAGTCCTGCCCTAAATGTGGGCAGCAGGGTTCTGATAGGTGCAGGACTTAGATAAAAGAAGGAGAAAGCCGTGTAGAGAGAACCACGACTCTTCCTGAAGAAAACGCATCTGCTCTAGTCTGAGATCATCGGTCTCCAACTCTGCAGTTTCCTTGAAGAGCTTCTTGATCTTCTGCTCTCGTCTGAGATCGTCGGCCTCCAGCCTTCGAACTGAAACTTCACCATCGTTTCTCCGAAGAGCTTCCTTATCTTCACATCTTGGCCTGGACTGAATTTGTGGTTGCTTCAATCCTAAGGCTCCAGCTCTTAGACTGCCCGACCAGCTACTGATTCCTCTGATTCTTCACGTGCAGTTGAAACTCAGGACTACATTGTGAGCTGATCTAATAAATCCCTTTTTCATATACTCATTCTGTGAATTCTGTTAATCTAGTGAACCCTGACCAATACAAAATGTACAACACATTCGATAGCCACACTAGCAAGTTTCTTAAACTCTATAAGCCTTATTATATTTTTTTCAATGAGAAAATCCTGTGTATATCAAAGTGCAGTTGCAAGGAGTAAGTGAAACAATATATGTGTGAGAGAAATCACTTTCTCCTCTTTTAGAGACCCCTGGTACCCCCATCAAGTAGGAACTCCCCTTTCTCAGAAGAACTGGGGAACCAGCGGTCAGTCTTCTTGCTGCAGTCATTCCTACCTTCCAACAGAAACAGGGGAGTTCCTGGAGAGACCAGGCTGTTCTTGGATCCAGGTTGGGATGGGCCAACCCCTGCTGGGCACACATGTGGCTGGCATGTGTGTACAGTCTGTTGGTACTTACCCAGCTCACTGGCTTTTGGAGGTAGGTGTGGGGAGAAGGGATCCCATATAGGCCTAAAATCCAAGTTGTGTTCTTTGTCTAGCTTTAGAAACTGTAATGAAACTGATACCGGACCATTGTCCTTATTCCTGAAAAAAACACTCAGGAGAAAGTCAGCAGGAACTATTTATTACACACATCACCCCAACAGTGATGACTGGCCAATATCAGACACCCAATTGCTAGTGGCTCTAAAAATAAAAACGTAATTCTGTGAGCTAAGGAGCAGTAGGGATGATTGCTGGACTACTGTCATTGTCTCATTTAGCCCTTATGATGTCCCGCATAGGCGGGTAGGGCAAATAAAACCTCATTTCACGTGTGATGAAATAAAGTTTTATAGATATTCAGTGATTTGCTCAAGTTCATAAAACTAGTAGGATCCAGAACAAGAAGCTCTGGGCTTTGGAATAGAGGGCACGTCTGAAACACAATCACGCACTGCTTTGTCACTCTCTGTGTGTGTGGGAGGGGAGAGGTCCCTGCAGCAGGCCCCTTGATCTGAAAGTCTCTTGGATTTCCCGGAAGGAGCTTTCTTTTTTTATCTCAGGCCACTTTGCTACCTTCCTTATTTGTTTTGTTAGCTGGGCATGGTGGCACAGACCTGTCACCCCAGTACTTGGGAGGCTGAGACAGGAAGATCACAGGTTCAAGGCCAGCCTTCACAACTTAGAGAGGCCCTCAGCAACTTAGTGGGACCCTGTTTCAAAAACAATAGGGCTGGAGATGTAACTCAGAGATAGAATGCCCCTGGATTCAATCCCCAGTACCACCAGAAAAACAAAAATAATGTTTTGTTTCCAAGACTCTCACACCCTCCAGGAAGCTGGCATTTCCATATCACTTGCTGCAAAGATACCCATAGGTTGACCCATAACTCTGTCTTAGACAGAAGGATAGTACTGGATGAAACAGCACTAATGGATCAAGGTCTACCCACTTGCCCTGCTGACCTGCACTGGAAGAGCAATAAATCTAAAAAAAAGTTCAAGGTTTAATGCAATTATCAGGAATTGAAATTTATGCTAACTTTAATTTATTCAAGCCAACACAAAAAAGGAGCTGTTCCCAGAAAACTCTTCTAAATGTTGGGCTTGCAATGATCCTATAGTGAGTACTTGGAAAAGAAGCCAATCTCCAACAGTATGTCTGAAACATGAGTGGATATCTGAAAAATCTGGTTCAATCCAAGCAAAATCTCATTTTATGAAATATCAATTTGTCATCAAGTCAGGAGAATTGGAATCTCTCAGAGCCTAACTGTGGCAACAAGGTGTGAATGGGGAATTGCAAGCTTTTACTTCATTGCAAATAAATTCATTGTTTATTAGTAGAATGACTAGCAGAATGATGAGGGTAGAAAGAAGAATAAGTGAGGGGAATAGTAGAAAGAAATACGACTAGAATAGAGATGAGAGAGAGTCTTTGGGAACCATCAAATGATGCTCTGAAGATGAGGCATTTATAAACAATAAAAAATGACTAAATCCTCACTACCGAAGAGTATAGTCAATGGACCAAATGGTGTATGATTCGTGTGAAACTCGTTAGAAATACCAAGTCATCAGATCTACTCAATCAAAATCTGCAATAGAACAAGACCCCAGGTGATTTTAATGCACATTAAAAATTAAGAAGCACTTGCTGTTTATTGTTGTAAGAATGGAGATTGGTAGTATCAGATGTGTTTCAAGAAAGGGATGGGGGACTGGCAACAGTTTGAGGATAAATTATCCATAAGGAAAGACCACAGCTAAGGCAGCCAATTGGGATTTTTATTATACTGATGCAGGTGATTGATGGTAAAGACCAAACTGTGGTTGGAAACATACTAGAGAAAATAGATTTCAAAGACATCAGAAATGAAAACAATGGGTTTGGAGATTGATCAGCTAAAGAATATCTGTCAGAAGTTGTAAGGCTTCTGACTTGGGTCATCTGTCAAGTCAGGAGCTGTTAGTCTTGGATTCCTAGAACTGTCCCATATCAGCACTGAGAAGGTGTGTGCTACATGTGAGTCCAATGACGCCATGCATTCTCTTGACCATGGGATTTCAAATTTCATTCCATGAATCCCCAGGGATGTGAAGAGGCACTTCAGAAGCCATCATAGTGGGAAAGACAAAGTGTTCCGAGTCCTTACTCAAACACTTTATTTGCAGAAAAAACCCAAAACAACAAATCTATCATATTATCTTATATATTTTGGATAATTTGACTTGAAGACCAGACCCAGCTCTAATTTCTGGCCCGTTACCCTCCGTGTTGTTAGATTCATGTTATTCTTCAATGCATTGAGACAGATAAAACCTGGATATACTAAGTCTTACGATCAGCAACCTCTGGAAGAATGGATGGGAGAAGTGGGCATCATTTAACATAGGCAATTTATCCTTAGATAATTAAAAAGTAAGGGTGAGCCCATCTAAAGTTATACTAAGGAAATAATTAAATAGAAGAAATCATTATAAATGCAAATATCAATATGATCTAGATATGACATTAAAATAAACTCAATTAAGTATCTTACAAGCAAAAATCATAAATGAAATTATGGCACATCTGTTTTACAGAGTAATATACAAACCTGAAAATGATAGCTATTAAATTAAGGCTTCCACATGACAAAAGTTTATAATTTTAAAATCTAATTAATGAAGAACATAAAATGTAAGATCACTAATGGTTGCAATTATATAAATTCATTCATGCATGTGATCAAAAGATAGAAAGGCATATGATAAATAAGAATGAAGAAGACTATTACAGACTTCTGAATCATCAGTAAGTTTCATCAGTTCTTTCTTTGGAATCCAATGCATTCCTAGAATATCTAGCATGACTACTCTGATCCAAGGGTTCATCTCTCAATTTGAGCATCCCACTAGCCTTCATTCACCCTCTCTTTCGATATAGTCTTGTATGCAGTGGCTACAGAAATATTCTGTATATAAATTAGATTTTGGCCGGGCGTGGTGGCGCACGCTTGTAATCCCAGTACTCTGGGAGGCGGAGACCGGAGGATCCGGGTTCATGGCCAGCCTCAGCTCTCTCTCTCTGTCTCTCTCTCCCTCTCTCTCTCTCTCTCTCTCTCTATCTCTCTCTCTCTCTCTCTCTCCTTAGTGAGGCCCTCCACAACTTCATGAGACGCAGTTTCAAAATAAAGTATAAAAAAATAGGGCCGGGGGTGTAGTGTGGAGGTAGACCACCTCTGCGTTCAATCCCCGGTACCGCTAAAAAAATAAATAAACAAATAAATAAATAAATAAATAAATAAATTAGATTTTGTCATACCCTCTGCATAAATTCTACCTATAACTTCCCATTATGTTTAGAATACATACATACCTAATTTTTTTTTAGTTCAGAGTAGCAGTTTTCAACTTGGCTTAAGGGACTCTTTAAATTCCTAAAAATTATTGAGGACCCCAAAGAGTTTTTGTTTATGTAGGTTATATCTACTAATATCTACAGTATTTGAAGCTAAAATTGAGGAATATTAAAAACATGAATTTACTAACTTGTTTATAAATAGCAATAATAAACACATTACATGTTACCATAAATAACAGACTTTTATGAAAGAAAATCATACTAATTTCTCCCCCAAAAACTCAGTGAAAAGAATGCCATTAAATCTCTTTAATGTCTGTATTAATAGAAGATAGCTGGATTGTCATCTCTGCTTCTACATTCAACATGTTTTGCTATGTTGTTTTGGTTGAAGGATATGAAGAACTCTAGCTCCTACAAATATGATGGGAAAGGGAGGCTTATTTTAGAAGCATCTTCAGAGAATTATTGATAGTTTTCTTTGGTGCTGCATACAGACTTGGCAAGTGGTAGTTTCCTCACAGTTAGCTACAGTGTAGGATCTAAAGCTTTATCAGTGGACACTCTATAGTGTTGTGGTAAAATATACTCCTCTATCTTGCACTTTGATGAACTTTTACCCAGGGATGATTTTTGACATGAATGCATTGGTCATTGGAAACTATTGGTTCTCTGAATCATGCAGAACTTCCAAATGTTGGCATATTTCATTATATAATATAAAAAACCACATTTGCTGATAATCACCACCAATCTCATCAATAAAGGCTTTAAGTGTTGAGCACCTGCCAAGCTCATGGAGGCTGATCTAGGTGTTCCTAAAAATTCTAATCTTCTTTTAAGAGTCCAATCTTACCATTGGCAACAAATAATAACAATTGTTTTCCCTGAAGTAATGAAGTGATAGGTGCATTTGTGAGAAAATACCTGAATTGGAATGCTCATAATGTGTGAGATATTATTTCAAGTGAAAATATGTTCTGTTAGAAACACTGCTGGTGAGGCTCACAAACCAATTGCCCCAGTGTTTCCTCGGGACCGCCATCCTATCTGGATACTCAGTGGTAGCGTTTAGCATGTACTTCCCATTTCATTACGAAGAATGTTAAAAAGATGTGTATGCACAGCTCAAGCTTTAATGCAATTAGTAATGTCACCGCTTTATCAAGGTCATTCTTAAGCGAACCTGGTGTTGTGGGTACTGGTCCTGAATGGCAATGAAGAATGCAGTCACTAGCAGAGTTTAGTGTCCCTGCCTTGACAGGCACTGGGGCTCCACCACTGACTTCCATCATCCGTGCAAATATTAACACAGCAAAATAGTTTTGACCTTGCAGACACCACTGACAGTTCTCAGAATCCCCAGGAGTCTGCAAACCACACTGTGAGAACAACCCTGCTTACCCACCCAAGGCATCTCCTACCACACTCCCACCTCTCTGTGCCCCCCACGCTGGCTTTCTTGCTCTTACTTGAACACACTGAGCTTTTTCCTGCCTCATTTGCACTTTCTTCTGCTGGTAGGTGATGCTCCTACCTGGGAAGATCACCTAGCTTGCTCCTCCTCAACGCTCCCAGCTTCTGTTAAGTGGTACCCCCTCCTGGATGCCTTTTCTGATCTCCCTATCTAAAAGAAGCTCAGTCTCCCAGCAGCACGTCCGGGAATTCTCTACTCCCTCATTCTGCTCCAGTTTCTTCCCAACACTCATCGTAACTAGAATGACTTTATGTATTTATTTGCTTACTTGTTGTTTGGTTCCCTCACTAAAACGTGGCTCCATGAGAGTGAAGACTTGTATTTGCTTCTATAGCTCTAATGGAGTACTGGATGAATATGTTTATTCTGACTAAATTAGCTTGTTTTTTTTTAATTTTTTTTTTTTTTTGCAGTACCTGGGATTGAACCCAGAGGCGTTCTACCTCTGAGCTACACCCCTGGCCCTATTTTTTTATACTTTATTTTTATTTTATTTTATTTATTTATTTATTTATTTATTTATTTATTTTGCGGTACCAGGGATTGAA